>BDSI01000533.1:0-23979 GCA_003117195.1 Eudorina sp. 2006-703-Eu-15
TTGCTGGTGGTGCTCACCTTCCAACCCCACAACCCAGGTCCCCGCGCCACAGTACGATCCGTCCCCCGTTGTCCCCGCCGTCATCTACACATCCCACATCCGGTTGGCGGCCCCAACTAACCGACACCATCACTGTGCCGCCAAGCCCCCCGCCACTCGTCCCCCCCTTGCGGCCTCCCCTTCCCTCGTTGTCGTACGCCTGCCCCTCCTCCATCTCTCCTCCTCCTCCTCCCCGTCCCCACTGCTGTACCCACCGTCTCCCTCTCCTCCCTCTCCTTCCTCCCATCCTCCCAATCCTCCCAATCCGATTCACCGTTCTCGCCCTCCCCTTCCCCCTCTCCCTCTCTGCCCTCTCCTCCTCCTCCTCTGTCCTCCTTGCTCCCCTCTCCCAGCTCCCATTTGTCTTCCCTGCCCACGGATGGGGCCACCTCTGTTGTCAGGGCTCAGTCCGCTTCCTGGCCGCTGGTGGCCACCCTCAGGCTGGACACCGTCGCTTCTGGGGTCGGCGGCGGCTGGGGCCGAGGCCGCCGCGGCGGTGGCTGGGGTCGAGGCTGCCGCGGCGGCGGCTGGGCCGAGGCCGCCGCCGGTGGCTGGGGTCACAGCCGCCGCGGCGGCGGCTGGGGTGGCGCTCCAGAGCTCGGGCGCTGCTGGGACGGGCCGCCCGCCATGCGGCTCAGCTCTGCTGCCCGCCACCCAGCCAGGCGCTCAATGCCAGCCTGCGCTAGGATGTCACTCCCGCTGGATGTAGTGGGACCGCCAGGTCAGTGTCCGCAGGCGAGTTCATCAGCGTGGGCGTCGGGCGACAAGGTGCTCTGCGCTGAGCTACCCTCCTGGACCAGGGCCTCGTAGCGCCGGTGGCGTGGATGTGCCGCAGCCGCTGCGGCGGAAAGGGCGCCCAGGGTGCGTCATTCAGGTCCTGGATGTCGCGCCACTCCGTCGCGAACTGTGTTGGCAGCCGCGCGAAGGGGACACCGTTGTGGTTCACCAACAGGTACGGAGTGTCGAGGTCCTGGCAAGGGCTGCCGCCGGTTGAGCAGCACAGGCCTAGGCCACCGCACGTATGGTTCCGCCACAGATGCTGGCCAGGCTCCGACGGCAGGGCAACACGGAGTGGCGGGAGATGGCGCTGGTACCGCTCCGTCTTGTGGTGGCTGAGCTCCATGATGACCCGCTCCCCTGTTGGCAACACGCCATCCGCGGGGGCACCGCAGCCTCCACCACCAGGGTTGTTGCCCGGCAGCCATGTCGGTAGCAGCCGGTTGCTGGCAGATGAGCTGGCCAGGCACCATGAGGGTGCACAGGCTGGCCATCCGCGGCGGCGGTAGGTACACACCCGTCAGGAAACTCGCCAGAGCAGGGCGTGCAGCTGCATCCGGGCCGTCGCTAGCTAGGATTGGGTTGCAGCCAGTCTCCAGGTCCTCTCAGGGCGGTGTCCGCACGCTGTCGCACACCGGTCACAAAGCGCAGGAGCTGCACGCGGGTGGGCAGCTGCGGGCCGACGTGCTGCTGCGGTCGCGGCAGCGGGGGCGGCGGCGGTGGCGTGGCGGCGGTGGAGGTGGCGGTGGTCGCGGCGACCGCGGTGTTGGTCGCTGTGACGGCGGCGGTGGCGGCTGCTGCTGCTGTGGTTGCGGCGGCGGCGGCAGTGGTCGCGCGGCGGGGTGGGTTGACCCGTTGACGGGTCTGGTGGCTGTTGCCGCCCGCCCCTGTCGGCCCTGATGCCGTCACCCCGTCGCGGCCACCGGGTTGACGACCTCCTCCTGTACCACCTCCTCCTCCTCCTCCTCCTCCTTCTCCTCCTTGTCCTCTTCCGTCATCACCGTGGCCTCTGGTGCCCGGGCCTCCGCCGCCGCTGGGGTGGCGACGTCCTCCACAACAGCCGCCACCGGCGCAGGGGCAGGCGCTGGCGGCAGTGCAAGGGGGTGGTCCTTGCGCAGCTGTCGCTGCATGGTGTTGAGCCAGCGCAGTAGGCGGAGGCAGTGTCGCTCCTGTAGTTGACAGCGGGGTGGGAGCAGTTGTGTGGATGATGGGTTGCACGGAGAGGCTTCGGGGCTGCAATGAATGCTGTGTATTCCCGCCCCTCAAAGTGCCCAGGCAACATACACCCACACACCCCAAACGCCACTACTAGGTAGTTGCTGTCCGGATGCACCCACCAGAGCCATCATGCTCTGTTCGTGATTCGCACCTTGTGCTCTGAGCCGACAGCGTCGCACTGCTTTAGGTACTGGACCACCTTGACCAAGCGAGTGATCTCCACCTGGGTGTGGTCACGCTGACACCGCGTACCATGAAGTCCACAAAGTTGAGAAGCGCAAACTGCACACACCACACCACCAACAGAAAAGCAGGAGTGTGGGGGGACTAGGGGGGACTAGGGGGACAAGCCCGGCTGTAAGGTACAACACAAGGGTGTGCCTCACCGGGCTACACAGGCAAGGTTTCGCCATCCATGCAAGCAACACCGCGAGTGGTGGCAGTACAATCCACGTCTGTACTTGGCAGGGTCAGTGTGTACCACACGGCCGTCGCCCTCCCACCTGTACCACTCCCCCCGCCCCCCGCAACCCTGCCCCGGGCCCTGGCCTTACCTGGTTGCTGAACAACCGTAGCGACAGGAAGGGCATCCGGACGCCCAGCCACGTGTAAGCAAACCCCAGGAACTTGGATACAGTGCTCTGAAGTCCACGGTAGGTGGCGGCGCTGATGCCCAACGAGCCCCCTTCCTGGAAGTTATATCGCTGCATCGCCCACTCCTTGAAAACGGGAAGTTCGTCGACCACCGGCAGCGAGCAAGGCTCCCCCCTACCGGCGCGCCGCACGAGCTGCAGGATGCCGAATCTGGAACGGCCGGCGTCGGCACCCTCTCCCCAGTCATTGTAGGGGAGACAGTCCGGCAGGGGCGAGTCCACTGGGTAGAAACCGGATGCCAGCGCAATGTAGTCGGGGCCCTCGCGCGGGCGATCTGGTGGCTGTGCAGCGGGCTCCACTGCATGGCGACGGAGGAAGGAGGCGACGGCTGGACATTGGCGGCGGTGGTATCAGAAGGGCGTTGGTGGTGGCTGTCCCCTGTTGTGGCAATGGGGTTGGGCGCGGGGCGCGGGTGACGGTGACGGCGACCCTGGCTGCGATTGAAGAACTGGAGGCGGTGACGGCGGTCGTGGACGAAAAGCTCCCAGGGCAGGCTTGGGAGTGGTGGGTGGTGGTGGTGGTGGTGGTGGTGGTGGTGGTGGTGGTGGCGCCGCCGCCGCCGCCGCGCCACCGTCGCCGCAGGGTGAGAACGACCAGGGGAATCCACGGGTCTTGCGCGGTCTTGAAGCGTGTTGTTGGGTGCGCGCCGGCGCTCGGCTGCCATGGCGCCATTCCTTGCGCAGGCCGGCCTCAAACGCCTCGGCAGCGGCGAACTGAACAGGAGTGACGGTGGAGGAGGTGGCGCCAAGGGCGGGCGTAGATCGGACAGGCGCATTACATGCTCCGCCATGGGACGAAGGGCGCGATGCTTGTAGAGTGCAGCCCGCATGGCTGCACAGCTGGCAAGCTTCACAGCAGAAGCCCGGGGCTGTACGGCCCGAGTGCCTTGAGCCGCCCCAGCAACAACGTGTCCGCACGACCAGCGTCTTCAAAACTCTTGCGTGTTGACAACCATGCATCCAAGGTGTGGTCGGGGAGGTGGTCCCCATGAGCGCGAAGCCTCCTTGCAATCTCCTTGGGTACAACGTAATTCCGATTGTCCCGTCGATCACCCTCGTTGCGCGCCAGGGTGACACGGACAGGCGTCGTGAGGCCCTCAACGGGCACCATCACCTGCCACGCAGCCCACCGATCCTGCGGCACAGAGCACAAGGGGCACAAGTAAGGGAAATGCCAAAAGAGCGGCAAGTCTACAGGAACCACAGAATCGCGAGACAGAGGTTCGACACGCAGAGCATGGCATCAGGCAGGCTCCCGTCGTGCATCCTTGATCCCTCACCCTTGACCGTACCCACACTGTTTCACACAAAAGAGCCCCAAACAGGATCACAAAACTGGACACAACAGCCATACGGACACGACCATGCCGTCACTCACCATTTGGTGGACCCGTGCGGCTTGTGGGCCACGTCGCAGAGACAGACGTAACGGACGTAGTGGGCAGCCTGCAGCATCGGCGGACATGACGGAAGGGGCGGGGCGTCGCTTTAAAGGATCATCAGGGAGCAAGACCACTCATGCCACAGCTTCATGGTGCAACACAAGCAACGGAAACGGCGAAAAATGGACTACTGTGTGAGCCGACGGACTCCGAAGCATGTTGCTCATGTTGAGTGGACCGTGAGCGGTGCTTAAGCATAAATCGTCAGAAGGCACGTGATGTTGGTGTGGAGGATGCGGCTGTGCAGTCGAGACGACAAAGGCATGGTTGCGGTACTCGGAGACCACGCAGTCGTTGCCAACCGACCCACCGGTTACTTGTCAGGACAGCTCCCGTGTCGAACCTACAGCACGCCTGCCACCATGAGTAAGTCACACTAAGAAAGATAGGAAAGAACAAGATAATAATGGCACAGTGCGGTGATGACAGGGCTTTTATTCTGTTTCAGTACGGGAGATTTGCTGGCCGGACGGAGGTAGCTTGGCAAATCGGTCACTCTGCTGGGCAACTGCGACTACAGCTGCTCAATCTATTATTTCCAGACGATGATTTCGCTCAACATTCTACGCATAGAGCTCTGTCGATATGCCACAACCCAGGTCGCCGGCAGACATACACTTGCCTTTAGGAGCCATCAAATTTTTCTTAGCAAGCGGATTATGGACGCACATGTAAGAATGTGAGAGAGGAAGCTGCGGGGAGCTGCAAGGCTGCGGACCAATGGATCTGCCAACCAAGCTCAGGTGAGGCGAGGGACGCTGTGATCGGCATAGGGCTTGCAATGGATAAGCCAGGGCTACCAGACCAGGGTTTATGGGTCTGCGTTTTTGTGCTGAAGGTGACAAAGTAGAGCTCTGCATTGTATGGCCTCTTGTTGCGAGGTTCAGGGCTGTCCTTGATGAAAAATGCCTGCTATTCACTAATAACATCCACACGTATCACTTGCATGTAGGTTTTTGCATGCCCGGCAGGGTCTGCCCGATCGATGGAGGAAACGTTGGGCAGTAGCACTTGGCGCCCTGCGGCAGTCCTATAGTTGGTAAGGTTAAATAAGGGCCGAATTGCCCTCGGGAAATGTTTGTCAGTATAAAGTGCGGTTTGGGTTCAGGGTCGGAAATGGTATGAAAGGGTCGGCCAAAGGGTTAGGAGATGGTCCGCGAGGGTTATGAATGGGGTTTGGGTTTAGGGTTGCTTAGGGTTGCTGATGGCGCGCAGAAAAGGTTCGTTAGGGTTACAGGGGGTCTTTAGGGGTTTAGGTTTAGGGTTTTAAATTCACCCGATGCCGGCCGTTCCGTGCTGGAATGAGATGTCGAGCATGCGCCTTCCATAAGTGGAAGCATACATTGCACACATGACTGAATTAGGGATTTCGGATGTAAGGATTGCTCCGAGTTGGCTCGGGGTACGTACATTAGACACCGGAAGCATGCTGCACCTCGGGGCTGTGTGTGTCGCACTCACTGCAGCGCGCTTTAACGTGAACCCACGGTCTCGGGGCAGTAGCGGATGGTAAGGGGAAGGTTGGGCTAGTATATGTGGCTAGGGAGCAAAACAGCCGTGGCAATCGTTTTCCTGGAGGGGCATGCCCCCCCCTGTCATTTATATCATGCTGCAATGGAGATCGGCCGCGCTGTGTGGGGGGCGCGGGGATCGAGGTCTGATGTCAGAGGGGCCGTTGGGACCCTCGGGGGCGTGGGGCATACGGGAAGGGACGTGTACTGCAACAACGTTGCCGTGCGCCATGCTGCTGCTGCGGGGGCTCTCTCCAGTCCCCAGTCCTGCCCTCCGGATCTAACATCCAAAGGCCCCGGCCCGCCTCCCCCGCCCTGCCGCTGGATCGATGCGCAGGTCTCAGGAACGTCGTCGGCGGCACAGGGCTCGCGGACAGCATCCGGCGCGTCGCGCAGCGGCTCGTGGCGGCGGCAGCGCAGCAGGCGGTGGCGGCCCTGGGCCGCTCGCTGGCGAGCGCAGGGCTCGCTGGCAGGCGGCCGGCGCACCTTCCCCGTGGGAGGCTGGACTGGCCAACCGCGACGTGGGCGGCCATCACCACGGCTGCAGCCCTGGAGCACCTGGATGGCTGGTTGGCGCTGTGGTTAGACAAGTGGCGCAGGAGCTTTGGCCGGACGTCCCCCATGGCCGTACCCGTCACCGCCGCCGCCGCCGCGGCTTCCCCAAAGGTGGGTGTTCCGGGTGTGGGGGCGATTGGGGTCTGGGATAGGGAGGGATGGCATCGAATGCTTCGGACGCACGGAGATCACCGCGCACGAGGGCGGCGGCGTTCGAGGTGGGCCGTCGGACGGGGCGGCGGGACCTGTGGGGGACCTGGGCATGTGGGCAGGTGCTGTGGGGGGCGATTGGGTCTGCCAGCATCCCTGGAGATCGGCCCGCGCTGTGTGGGGGGGCGCGGGATCGAGGTCTGATGTCAGAGGGGCGCGTTGGGACCTCGGGGGTGTGGGGCATACGGGAAGGGACGTGTACTGCAACAACGTTGCCCGTGCGCCATGCTGCTGCTGCGGGGGGCCTCTCTCTTTGGATTGGCGAGCGCACCGCCCGGGTAGTCACGCCGCGTTGGGTCAGCAGATTATTTTACATGGTGCGTGCGAATCCTTTGGACGACCAAGGGCAAGGTGCCGTACGCGGGTTTCGTACGGCCCTGCTCCTGCTTCCTCTGTGCTGCGCCCGTGACGGCCGGTGGCACCTCCCCTCCCGCGCCCGCCACCTCGCCCCCGCAGGAGCAACAGCTGTTCATCACGTGAGACCACGGGTCATGGCGCACGGTCGGCCGGCAACGTCCGCGCCACAACGTCGGCTGGTTGCGCTGTGGTTAGACAAGTGGCGCAGGAGCTTTGGCCGGACGTCCCCCCATGGCCGTACCGTCACCGCCGCCGCCGCCCGCGGCTTCCCAAAGGTGGGTGTTCCGGGTGTGGGGGCGAATTGGGGTCTGGGATAGGGAGGGATGGCATCGAATGCTTCGGACGCACGGCGATCACCGCGCACGGAGGGCGGCGGCGTTCGAGGTGGGCGTCGGAACGGGGGCGGCGGACCTGTGGGGGACCTGGGGCATGTGGGCAGGTGCTGTGGGGGCGATTGGGGTCTGCCAGCATCCCTGGAGATCGGCCGCGCTGTGTGGGGGGGCGCGGGGATCGAGGTCTGATGTCAGAGGGGGGCCGTTGGGACCTCGGGGGGCGTGGGGCATACGGGAAGGGACGTGTACTGCAACAACGTTGCCGTGCGCCATGCTGCTGCTGCGGGGGGGCTCTCTCCGCAGTCCGCCAGTCCTGCCTCCGGATCTAACATCGCAAAGGCCCGGCCCGCCTCCCCCCGCCTGCCGCTGGATCGATGCGCAGGTCTCAGGAACGTCGTCGGCGGCACAGGGCTCGCGACAGGCATCCGGCGCGTCGCGCAGCGGCTCGTGGCGGCGGCGGCCGCAGCAGGCGGCGCAGCAGGCGGTGGCGGCCCCTGGGCCGCTCGCGTGGCGAGCGCAGGGCTCGCTGGCAGGCGGCCGGCGCACCTTCCCCGTGGGAGGCTGGACTGGCCAACCGCGACGTTGGGCGGCCATCACCACGGCTGCAGCCCTGGAGCACCTGGATGGCTGGTTGGCGCTGTGGTTAGACAAGTGGCGCAGGAGCTTTGGCCGGACGTCCCCCATGGCCGTACCCGTCACCGCCGCCGCCGCCGCGGCTTCCCCAAAGGTGGGTGTTCCGGGTGTGGGGGCGATTGGGGTCTGGGATAGGGAGGGATGGCATCGAATGCTTCGGACGCACGGAGATCACCGCGCACGAGGGCGGCGGCGTTCGAGGTGGGCCGTCGGACGGGGCGGGCGGGACCTGTGGGGGACCTGGGGCATGTGGGCAGGTGCTGTGGGGGCGATTGGGGTCTGCCAGCATCCCTGGAGATCGGCCGCGCTGTGTGGGGGGGCGCGGGGATCGAGGTCTGATGTCAGAGGGGGCCGTTGGGACCCTCGGGGGTGTGGGGCATACGGGAAGGGACGTGTACTGCAACAACGTTGCCGTGCGCCATGCTGCTGCTGCGGGGGGCCTCTCTCTTTGGATTGGCGAGCGCACCGCCGGGTAGTCACGGCGCGCGTTGGGTCAGCAGATTATTTTACATGGTGCGTGCGAATCCTTTTGGACGACCAAGGGCAAGGTGCCGTACGCGGGTTTCGTACCCTGCTCCTGCTTCCTCTGTGCTGCGCCCATGACGCCGGTGACACCTCCCCTCCCGCCGCCCGACACCTCGCCCCGCAGGAGCAACAGCTGTTCATCACGTGAGACCACGGGTCATGGCGCACGTCGGCCGCAACGTCCGCCACAACGTCGGCTGGTTGGCGCTGTGGTTAGACAAGTGGCGCAGGAGCTTTGGCCGGACGTCCCCCATGGCCGTACCCGTCACCGCCGCCGCCGCGGCGGCTTCCCCAAAGGTGGGTGTTCCGGGTGTGGGGGCGATTGGGGTCTGGGATAGGGAGGGATGGCATCGAATGCTTCGGACGCACGGCGATCACCGCGCACGAGGGCGGCGGCGTTCGAGGTGGGCCGTCGGACGGGGGCGGCGGGACCTGTGGGGGACCTGGGGCATGTGGGCAGGTGCTGTGGGGGCGATTGGGGTCTGCCAGCATCCCTGGAGATCGGCCGCGCTGTGTGGGGGGGCGCGGGGATCGAGGTCTGATGTCAGAGGGGGCCGTTGGGACCCTCGGGGGGCGTGGGGCATACGGGAAGGGACGTGTACTGCAACAACGTTGCCGTGCGCCATGCTGCTGCTGCGGGGGGCTCTCTCCAGTCCCAGTCCTGCCTCCGGATCTAACATCCAAAGGCCCCGGCCCGCCTCCCCCCGCCCTGCCGCTGGATCGATGCGCAGGTCTCAGGAACGTCGTCGGCGGCACAGGGCTCGCGGACAGCATCCGGCGCGTCGCGCAGCGGCTCGTGGCGGCGGCAGCGCAGCAGGCGGCGCAGCAGGCGGTGCGGCCCCTGGGCCGCTCGCTGGCGAGCGCAGGGCTCGCTGGCAGGCGGCCGGCGCACCTTCCCCGTGGGGGCTGGACTGGCCAACCGCGACGTGGGCGGCCATCACCACGGCTGCAGCCCTGGAGCACCTGGATGGCTGGTTGGCGCTGTGGTTAGACAAGTGGCGCAGGAGCTTTGGCCGGACGTCCCCCATGGCCGTACCCGTCACCCGCCGCCGCCGCGGCTTCCCCAAAGGTGGGTGTTCCGGGTGTGGGGGCGATTGGGGTCTGGGATAGGGAGGGATGGCATCGAATGCTTCGGACGCACGGCGATCACCGCGCACGAGGGGCGGCGGCGTTCGAGGTGGGCCGTCGGACGGGGGCGGCGGGACCTGTGGGGGACCTGGGGCATGTGGGCAGGTGCTGTGGGGGCGATTGGGGTCTGCCAGCATCCCTGGAGATCGGCCGCGCTGTGTGGGGGGCGCGGGGATCGAGGTCTGATGTCAGAGGGGGCCGTTGGGACCCTCGGGGGGCGTGGGGCATACGGGAAGGGACGTGTACTGCAACAACGTTGCCGTGCGCCATGCTGCTGCTGCGGGGGGCTCTCTCTCTTCCGTCTAACATCGGCCCCGGCCGCGTCCCCCGCCCTTGGATCGATGCGCAGGTCTCAGGAACGTCGTCGGGCAAGGGCTCGCGGACAGCATCCGGCGCGTCCGCGCAGCGGCTCGTGCGGCGTGCAGCAGGCGGTGGCGCCCCCTGGCCGCCGCTGGCGAGCGCAGGGCTCGCCCAGGCGCCCGGCGCACCTTCCCCGTGGAGGCTGGACTGGCCAACGCGACGTGGGCGGCCATCACCACGGCTGCAGCCCTGGACAACGTGGCTGGTTGGCGCTGTGGTTAGACAAGTGGCGCAGGAGCTTTGGCCGGACGTCCCCCATGGCCGTACCCGTCACCGCCGCCGCCGCCGCGGCTTCCCCAAAGGTGGGTGTTCCGGGTGTGGGGGCGATTGGGGTCTGGGATAGGGAGGGATGGCATCGAATGCTTCGGACGCACGGCGATCACCGCGCACGAGAGGCGGCGGCGTTCGAGGTGGGCCGTCGGACGGGGGCGGCGGGACCTGTGGGGGACCTGGGGCATGTGGGCAGGTGCTGTGGGGGCGATTGGGGTCTGCCAGCATCCCTGGAGATCGGCCGCGCTGTGTGGGGGGGCGCGGGGATCGAGGTCTGATGTCAGAGGGGGCCGTTGGGACCCTCGGGGGTGGGGCATACGGGAAGGGACGTGTACTGCAACAACGTTGCCGTGCGCCATGCTGCTGCTGCGGGGGCCTCTCTCTTTGGATTGGCGAGCGCACCCGCCGGGTAGTCACGGCCGCGTTGGGTCAGCAGATTATTTTACATGGTGCGTGCGAATCCTTTGGACGACCAAGGGCAAGGTGCCGTACGCGGCGTACCCCGCTCTGCTTCCTCTGTGCTGCGCCCCTGACGCCGGTGCACCTCCCCTCCCGCCGCCCGCCACTCGCCCCCGCAGGAGCAACAGCTGTTCATCACGTGAGACCACGGTCATGGCGCACGTCGGCCGCAACGTCCGCCACAACGTCGGCTGGTTGGCGCTGTGGTTAGACAAGTGGCGCAGGAGCTTTGGCCGGACGTCCCCCATGGCCGTACCCGTCACCGCCGCCGCCGCCGCGGCTTCCCCAAAGGTGGGTGTTCCGGGTGTGGGGGCGATTGGGGTCTGGGATAGGGAGGGATGGCATCGAATGCTTCGGACGCACGGCGATCACCGCGCACGAGGGGCGGCGGCGTTCGAGGTGGGCCGTCGGACGGGGGCGGCGGGACCTGTGGGGGACCTGGGGCATGTGGGCAGGTGCTGTGGGGGCGATTGGGGTCTGCCAGCATCCCTGGAGATCGGCCGCGCTGTGTGGGGGGGCGCGGGGATCGAGGTCTGATGTCAGAGGGGGCCGTTGGGACCCTCGGGGGCGTGGGGCATACGGGAAGGGACGTGTACTGCAACAACGTTGCCGTGCGCCATGCTGCTGCTGCGGGGGGCTCTCTCCAGTCCCCAGTCCTGCCTCCGGATCTAACATCCAAAGGCCCCGGCCGCCTCCCCCGCCCTGCGCTGGATCGATGCGCAGGTCTCAGGAACGTCGTCGGCGGCACAGGGCTCGCGACAGCATCCGGCGCGTCGCGCAGCGGCTCGTGGCGGCGGCGCGCAGCAGGCGCGCAGCAGGTGGCGGCCCCTGGGCCGCTCGCTGGCGAGCGCAGGGCTCGCTGGCAGGCGCCGCGCACCTTCCCGTGGGAGGCTGGACTGGCCAACCGCGACGTGGGCGGCCATCACCACGGCTGCAGCCCTGGAGCACCTGGATGGCTGGTTGGCGCTGTGGTTAGACAAGTGGCGCAGGAGCTTTGGCCGGACGTCCCCATGGCCGTACCCGTCACCGCCGCCGCCGCCGCGGCTTCCCCAAAGGTGGGTGTTCCGGGTGTGGGGGCGATTGGGGTCTGGGATAGGGAGGGATGGCATCGAATGCTTCGGACGCACGGAGATCACCGCGCACGAGGGGGCGGCGGCGTTCGAGGTGGGCCGTCGGACGGGGCGGCGGGACCTGTGGGGGACCTGGGGCATGTGGGCAGGTGCTGTGGGGGCGATTGGGGTCTGCCAGCATCCCTGGAGATCGGCCGCGCTGTGTGGGGGGGCGCGGGGATCGAGGTCTGATGTCAGAGGGGGCCGTTGGGACCCTCGGGGGCGTGGGGCATACGGGAAGGGACGTGTACTGCAACAACGTTGCCGTGCGCCATGCTGCTGCTGCGGGGGGCCTCTCTCTTGGATTGGCGAGCGCACCGCCGGGTAGTCACGGCCGCGTTGGGTCAGCAGATTATTTTACATGGTGCGTGCGAATCCTTTTGGACGACCAAGGGCAAGGTGCCGTACGCGGGTTTCGTACCCCTGCTCCTGCTTCCTCTGTGCTGCGCCCCATGACGCCGGTGACACCTCCCCTCCCGCCGCCCGCCACCTCGCCCCCGCAGGAGCAACAGCTGTTCATCACGTGAGACCACGGGTCATGGCGCACGTCGGCCGCAACGTCCGCCACAACGTCGGCTGGTTGGCGCTGTGGTTAGACAAGTGGCGCAGGAGCTTTGGCCGGACGTCCCCATGGCCGTACCCGTCACCGCCGCCGCCGCCGCGGCTTCCCCAAAGGTGGGTGTTCCGGGTGTGGGGGCGATTGGGGTCTGGGATAGGGAGGGATGGCATCGAATGCTTCGGACGCACGGCGATCACCGCGCACGAGGGGCGGCGGCGTTCGAGGTGGGCCGTCGGACGGGGGCGGCGGGACCTGTGGGGGACCTGGGGCATGTGGGCAGGTGCTGTGGGGGCGATTGGGGTCTGCCAGCATCCCTGGAGATCGGCCGCGCTGTGTGGGGGGCGCGGGGATCGAGGTCTGATGTCAGAGGGGCCGTTGGGACCCTCGGGGGCGTGGGGCATACGGGAAGGGACGTGTACTGCAACAACGTTGCCGTGCGCCATGCTGCTGCTGCGGGGGGCTCTCTCCAGTCTCCTGCCTCCGGATCTAACATCAAAGGCCTCCCCCCGCCCTGCCGCTGGATCGATGCGCAGGTCTCAGGAACGTCGTCGGCGGCACAGGGCTCGCGGACAGCATCCGGCGCGTCGCGCAGCGGCTCGTGAGCAGGCGGCGCAGCAGGCGGTGGCGGCCCCTGGGCCGCTCGCTGGCGAGCGCAGGCTCGCTGGCAGGCGCGCCGGCGCACCTTCCCCGTGGGAGGCTGGACTGGCCAACCGCGACGTGGGCGGCCATCACCACGGCTGCAGCCCTGGAGCACCTGGATGGCTGGTTGGCGCTGTGGTTAGACAAGTGGCGCAGGAGCTTTGGCCGGACGTCCCCATGGCCGTACCCGTCACCGCCGCCGCCGCCGCGGCTTCCCCAAAGGTGGGTGTTCCGGGTGTGGGGGCGATTGGGGTCTGGGATAGGGAGGGATGGCATCGAATGCTTCGGACGCACGGCGATCACCGCGCACGAGGGGCGGCGGCGTTCGAGGTGGGCCGTCGGACGGGGGCGGCGGGACCTGTGGGGGACCTGGGGCATGTGGGCAGGTGCTGTGGGGGCGATTGGGGTCTGCCAGCATCCCTGGAGATCGGCCGCGCTGTGTGGGGGGGCGCGGGGATCGAGGTCTGATGTCAGAGGGGGCCGTTGGGACCCTCGGGGGCGTGGGGCATACGGGAAGGGACGTGTACTGCAACAACGTTGCCGTGCGCCATGCTGCTGCTGCGGGGGGCTCTCTCCAGTCCCAGTCCTGCCCTCCGGATCTAACATCCAAAGGCCCCGGCCCGCCTCCCCCCGCCCTGCCGCTGGATCGATGCGCAGGTCTCAGGAACGTCGTCGGCGGCACAGGGCTCGCGACAGCATCCGGCGCGTCGCGCAGCGGCTCGTGGCGGCGGCGCGCAGCAGGCGGCGCAGCAGGCGGTGGCGGCCCCTGGGCCGCTCGCTGGCGAGCGCAGGGCTCGCTGGCAGGCGGCCGGCGCACCTTCCCGTGGAGGCTGGACTGGCCAACCGCGACGTGGGCGGCCATCACCACGGCTGCAGCCCTGGAGCACCTGGATGGCTGGTTGGCGCTGTGGTTAGACAAGTGGCGCAGGAGCTTTGGCCGGACGTCCCCCATGGCCGTACCCGTCACCGCCGCCGCCGCCGCGGCTTCCCCAAAGGTGGGTGTTCCGGGTGTGGGGGCGATTGGGGTCTGGGATAGGGAGGGATGGCATCGAATGCTTCGGACGCACGGCGATCACCGCGCACGAGGGGCGGCGGCGTTCGAGGTGGGCCGTCGGACGGGGGCGGCGGGACCTGTGGGGGACCTGGGGCATGTGGGCAGGTGCTGTGGGGGCGATTGGGGTCTGCCAGCATCCCTGGAGATCGGCCGCGCTGTGTGGGGGGGCGCGGGGATCGAGGTCTGATGTCAGAGGGGGCCGTTGGGACCCTCGGGGGTGGGGCATACGGGAAGGGACGTGTACTGCAACAACGTTGCCGTGCGCCATGCTGCTGCTGCGGGGGGCCTCTCTCTTTGGATTGGCGAGCGCACCGCCGGGTAGTCACGGCCGCGTTGGGTCAGCAGATTATTTTACATGGTGCGTGCGAATCCTTTTGGACGACCAAGGGCAAGGTGCCGTACGCGGGTTTCGTACCCCTGCTCCTGCTTCCTCTGTGCTGCGCCCCGTGACGCCGGTGCACCTCCCCTCCCGCCGCCCGCCACCTCGCCCCCGCAGGAGCAACAGCTGTTCATCACGTGAGACCACGGGTCATGGCGCACGTCGGCCGCAACGTCCGCCACAACGTCGGCTGGTTGGCGCTGTGGTTAGACAAGTGGCGCAGGAGCTTTGGCCGGACGTCCCCCATGGCCGTACCCGTCACCGCCGCCGCGCCGCCGCGCTTCCCAAAGGTGGGTGTTCCGGGTGTGGGGGCGATTGGGGTCTGGGATAGGGAGGGATGGCATCGAATGCTTCGGACGCACGGCGATCACCGCGCACGAGGGGCGGCGGCGTTCGAGGTGGGCCGTCGGACGGGGGCGGCGGGACCTGTGGGGGACCTGGGGCATGTGGGCAGGTGCTGTGGGGGCGATTGGGGTCTGCCAGCATCCCTGGAGATCGGCCGCGCTGTGTGGGGGGGCGCGGGATCGAGGTCTGATGTCAGAGGGGGCCGTTGGGACCCTCGGGGGCGTGGGGCATACGGGAAGGGACGTGTACTGCAACAACGTTGCCGTGCGCCATGCTGCTGCTGCGGGGGGCTCTCTCCAGTCCCAGTCCTGCCCTCCGGATCTAACATCCAAAGGCCCCGGCCCGCCTCCCCCCGCCCTGCGCTGGATCGATGCGCAGGTCTCAGGAACGTCGTCGCGGCACAGGGCTCGCGGACAGCATCCGGCGCGTCGCGCAGCGGCTCGTGGCGGCGGCGGCGCAGCAGGCGGCGCAGCAGGTGGCGGCCCCTGGGCCGCTCGCTGGCGAGCGCAGGGCTCGCTGGCAGGCGGCCACCTTCCCGTGGGAGGCTGGACTGGCCAACCGCGACGTGGGCGGCCATCACCACGGCTGCAGCCCTGGAGCACCTGGATGGCTGGTTGGCGCTGTGGTTAGACAAGTGGCGCAGGAGCTTTGGCCGGACGTCCCCCATGGCCGTACCCGTCACCGCCGCCGCCGCCGCGGCTTCCCCAAAGGTGGGTGTTCCGGGTGTGGGGGCGATTGGGGTCTGGGATAGGGAGGGATGGCATCGAATGCTTCGGACGCACGGCGATCACCGCGCACGAGGGGCGGCGGCGTTCGAGGTGGGCCGTCGGACGGGGCGGCGGGACCTGTGGGGGACCTGGGGCATGTGGGCAGGTGCTGTGGGGGCGATTGGGTCTGCCAGCATCCCTGGAGATCGGCCGCGCTGTGTGGGGGGGGCGCGGGATCGAGGTCTGATGTCAGAGGGGGCCGTTGGGACCTCGGGGGGGCGTGGGGCATACGGGAAGGGACGTGTACTGCAACAACGTTGCCGTGCGCCATGCTGCTGCTGCGGGGGGCTCTCTCTCCAGTCCCCAGTCCTGCCCTCCGGCATCCAAAGGCCCCGGCCCGCCTCCCCCGCCCTGCCGCTGGATCGATGCGCAGGTCTCAGGAACGTCGTCGGCGGCACAGGGCTCGCGGACAGCATCCGGCGCGTCGCGCAGCGGCTCGTGGCGCGGCGCGCAGCAGGCGGCGCAGCAGGCGTGGCGGCCCCTGGGCCGCTCGCTGGCGAGCGCAGGGCTCGCTGGCAGGCGGCCGGCGCACCTTCCCGTGGAGGCTGGACTGGCCAACCGCGACGTGGGCGGCCATCACCACGGCTGCAGCCCTGTGGATGGCTGGTTGGCGCTGTGGTTAGACAAGTGGCGCAGGAGCTTTGGCCGGACGTCCCCCATGGCCGTACCCGTCACCGCCGCCGCCGCCGCGGCTTCCCCAAAGGTGGGTGTTCCGGGTGTGGGGGGCGATTGGGGTCTGGGATAGGGAGGGATGGCATCGAATGCTTCGGACGCACGGCGATCACCGCGCACGAGGGGCGGCGGCGTTCGAGGTGGGCCGTCGGACGGGGGCGGCGGGACCTGTGGGGGACCTGGGGCATGTGGGCAGGTGCTGTGGGGGCGATTGGGGTCTGCCAGCATCCCTGGAGATCGGCCGCGCTGTGTGGGGGGCGCGGGGATCGAGGTCTGATGTCAGAGGGGGCCGTTGGGACCCTCGGGGGGGTGGGCATACGGGAAGGGACGTGTACTGCAACAACGTTGCCGTGCGCCATGCTGCTGCTGCGGGGGGCCTCTCTCCAGTCCGCTGCCTCCGGATCTAACATCCAAAGGCCCCGGCCCGCCTCCCCCGCCCTGCCGCTGGATCGATGCGCAGGTCTCAGGAACACAGGGCTCGCGACAGCATCCGGCGCGTCGCGCAGCGGCTCGTGGCGGCGGCCGCAGCAGCGGCGCAGCAGGCGGTGGCGGCCCCTGGGCCGCTCGCTGGCGAGCGCAGGGCTCGCTGGCAGGCGGCCGGCGCACCTTCCCGTGGGAGGCTGGACTGGCCAACCGCGACGTGGCGGCCATCACCACGGCTGCAGCCCTGGAGCACCTGGATGCTGTTGGCGCTGTGGTTAGACAAGTGGCGCAGGAGCTTTGGCCGGACGTCCCCCATGGCCGTACCCGTCACCGCGCCGCCGCCGCGGCTTCCCCAAAGGTGGGTGTTCCGGGTGTGGGGCGATTGGGGTCTGGGATAGGGAGGGATGGCATCGAATGCTTCGGACGCACGGCGATCACCGCGCACGAGGGGCGGCGGCGTTCGAGGTGGGCCGTCGGACGGGGGCGGCGGGACCTGTGGGGGACCTGGGGCATGTGGGCAGGTGCTGTGGGGGCGATTGGGGTCTGCCAGCATCCCTGGAGATCGGCCGCGCTGTGTGGGGGGGGCGCGGGGATCGAGGTCTGATGTCAGAGGGGGCCGTTGGACCCTCGGGGGGCGTGGGCATACGGGAAGGGACGTGTACTGCAACAACGTTGCCGTGCGCCATGCTGCTGCTGCGGGGGGCCTCTCTCTTTGGATTGGCGAGCGCACCGCCGGGTAGTCACGGCCGCGTTGGGTCAGCAGATTATTTTACATGGTGCGTGCGAATCCTTTTGGACGACCAAGGGCAAGGTGCCGTACGCGGGTTTCGTACCCCTGCTCCTGCTTCCTCTGTCTGCGCCCCATGACGCCGGTGGCACCTCCCTCCCGCCGCCCGCACCTCGCCCCCGCAGGAGCAACAGCTGTTCATCACGTGAGACCACGGGTCATGGCGCACGTCGGCCGCAACGTCCGCCACAACGTCGGCTGGTTGGCGCTGTGGTTAGACAAGTGGCGCAGGAGCTTTGGCCGGACGTCCCCCATGGCCGTACCCGTCACCGCCGCCGCCGCGCGGCTTCCCAAAGGTGGGTGTTCCGGGTGTGGGGCGATTGGGGTCTGGGATAGGGAGGGATGGCATCGAATGCTTCGGACGCACGGCGATCACCGCGCACGAGGGGGCGGCGGCGTTCGAGGTGGGCCGTCGGACGGGGGCGGCGGGACCTGTGGGGACCTGGGGCATGTGGGCAGGTGCTGTGGGGGCGATTGGGGTCTGCCAGCATCCCTGGAGATCGGCCGCGCTGTGTGGGGGGCGCGGGGATCGAGGTCTGATGTCAGAGGGGGCCGTTGGGACCCTCGGGGGCGTGGGGCATACGGGAAGGGACGTGTACTGCAACAACGTTGCCGTGCGCCATGCTGCTGCTGCGGGGGCTCTCTCCAGTCAGTCCTGCCCTCCGGATCTAACATCCAAAGGCCCCGGCCCGCCTCCCCCGCCCTGCGCTGGATCGATGCGCAGGTCTCAGGAACGTCGTCGGCGGCACAGGGCTCGCGGACAGCATCCGGCGCGTCGCGCAGCGGCTCGTGGCGGCGGCGCGCAGCAAGCAGGCGGTGGCGGCCCCTGGGCCGCTCGCTGGCGAGCGCAGGGCTCGCTGGCAGGCGGCCGGCGCACCTTCCCGTGGGAGGCTGGACTGGCCAACCGCGACGTGGGCGGCCATCACACGGCTGCAGCCCTGGCACCTGGATGGCTGGTTGGCGCTGTGGTTAGACAAGTGGCGCAGGAGCTTTGGCCGGACGTCCCCCATGGCCGTACCCGTCACCGCCGCCGCCGCCGCGGCTTCCCCAAAGGTGGGTGTTCCGGGTGTGGGGGCGATTGGGGTCTGGGATAGGGAGGGATGGCATCGAATGCTTCGGACGCACGGCGATCACCGCGCACGAGGGGCGCGGCGTTCGAGGTGGGCCGTCGGACGGGGGCGGCGGGACCTGTGGGGGACCTGGGGCATGTGGGCAGGTGCTGTGGGGGCGATTGGGGTCTGCCAGCATCCCTGGAGATCGGCCGCGCTGTGTGGGGGGGCGCGGGGATCGAGGTCTGATGTCAGAGGGGGCCGTTGGGACCCTCGGGGGGCGTGGGGCATACGGGAAGGGACGTGTACTGCAACAACGTTGCCGTGCGCCATGCTGCTGCTGCGGGGGCCTCTCTCTTTGGATTGGCGAGCGCACCGCCGGTAGTCACGGCCGCGTTGGGTCAGCAGATTATTTTACATGGTGCGTGCGAATCCTTTTGGACGACCAAGGGCAAGGTGCCGTACGCGGGTTTCGTACCCCTGCTCCTGCTTCCTCTGTCTGCGCCCCATGACGCGGTGCCCTCCCTCCCGCCGCCCGCACCTCGCCCCCGCAGGAGCAACAGCTGTTCATCACGTGAGACACGGGTCATGGCGCACGTCGGCCGCAACGTCCGCCACAACGTCGGCTGGTTGGCGCTGTGGTTAGACAAGTGGCAGGAGCTTTGGCCGCGTCCCCCATGGCCGTACCCGTCACCGCCGCCGCCGCCGCGGCTTCCCCAAAGGTGGGTGTTCCGGGTGTGGGGCGATTGGGGTCTGGGATAGGGAGGGATGGCATCGAATGCTTCGGACGCACGGATCACCGCGCACGAGGGGCGGCGGCGTTCGAGGTGGGCCGTCGGACGGGGCGGCGGGACCTGTGGGGGACCTGGGGCATGTGGGCAGGTGCTGTGGGGGCGATTGGGGTCTGCCAGCATCCCTGGAGATCGGCCGCGCTGTGTGGGGGGGCGCGGGGATCGAGGTCTGATGTCAGAGGGGGCCGTTGGGACCCTCGGGGGGCGTGGGGCATACGGGAAGGGACGTGTACTGCAACAACGTTGCCGTGCGCATGCTGCTGCTGCGGGGGGCCTCTCTCTTTGGATTGGCGAGCGCACCGCCGGGTAGTCACGGCCGCGTTGGGTCAGCAGATTATTTTATGGTGCGTGCGAATCCTTTTGGACGACCAAGGGCAAGGTGCCGTACGCGGGTTTCGTACCCCTGCTCCTGCTTCCTCTGTCTGCGCCCCATGACGCCGGTGTCCCCTCCCGCTCGCCCCCGCAGGAGCAACAGCTGTTCATCACGTGAGACCACGGGTCATGGCGCACGTCGGCCGCAACGTCCGCCACAACGTCGGCTGGTTGGCGCTGTGGTTAGACAAGTGGCGCCCTCCCCCCTTGACCGCAGCTGCCGTCGCCGCAAGTCGCCGATCGACCACCACAACCTCCGAGCCCTACCCGCTGGCTGTCTCGCGGGCGCACGCGCGGCGGTCCTAAGCCTGCACAAATGTCGGTGTCTTTCGACACCATCTGAGACGGGCGTGGTGTGTACGATGACTCGTGTAACGTTACATCAATTGCCGGACTCTCTCCGCCTATCTCTCTCGATCACACGGCACGGGGCACTCAACACCAGCCGTATGCAAATCCCAGAAACGAATCAGAGGGGACCAGGGCACGTTTACCTCGGTAGTCCACGGGTCTCAAATGGACATGACATCAAGGCCCTGCAGCCCCGACGACGAGGGCATGTAGTGGTAGCCAACGGACCCGTCCTCGCCCCTGTGGCCGCGTGCGTTCTGCGACCGCGTGCCCCACGCCAGGTGTCGAGGATTCAGGCACGCATGCTGGTCGCACAGGTGCATCGCTACCATGTCCTCGCTCGGCGGCGGCCCGCGATAACACCACAGTATGAGCACGTGCGCACCCTTGTGGGCTGGGGACACACAGGGCAGGCCACGCTGCCGTTTCTTGCGGCGCACTGTCACCCTTCCGTACTCGGCGCCACGACAGCCCACAAACCGGGTCTCCAGGTTACAGAGCCCCATTGCCTTACATGCATCCAGGCACTTGGTCTCCGGCACCACATACGCCCCGACTGTCTGATACTCAATCCCGGTGAGGACGGTGTCCCCGTCCGGGTATGCGTGGCCTCGCCCCCAGCTGTGTGGGGTTTGCCCGCCGCCGTGAACACACACGGCGACGCCGCCACCGCGTGGTGGGGCGAAGTGGGAAGTGCCGCCGCACCATTACCCATCCCCCCAGTGTGGTGCAGGGGGCACAGCACCAGCATCGCTAGTTCAACGACTGCGCGGGCCCTCGGCACTGTCCTCCTCGCACAGCTTGGACACAAGCGTGTCCCGGTACTGCCCACGCACTCACCAAGGGCCCCGACCACACGAAACTTGCCCTCAGGGCGTTGCCCACCACAGCCAGACATGCGTAGGCGGTCCTGGTGAAGCAGAGGGCTACAGGGTTGTTGTCCTGTCCCACAACATCTTCCATCTCGGCGGGGAGGCGGATGCCCCGTGGCCGTACATGGGGCTCAATCGCGCGGACAGCCGGCCGCTCAAATCCTCCGCCGTCCACCTTCTGTCGAGGTTGTGCTGATGACCGCGTGCAGTAGGCGCGTGTGGCTGAGGAGTCCTCCTCCGCCACGCCGGCCCCGAGTACGACAAGGCTGGGGTGCCGGCGGCGAGCTTGACCCCGGCAGCGGTGAGGGTGGTGTCTGCGACTGCGGCTGCTGTTGAGGAGAGCGCTCAAGGTGGTCAGGACGCGGGCTGCTGGGCAGCGCCTCCTGCTGTGAGGCGCCTGCCGGCGCGGGTGGCTCGGGCTCCTGGGAGAGGGAGAGGCAGGGTGGCGTCCGGCTGCGACAGCGCAGCGGCAGCAGGCGGCAGCAGCGAGGCCGCCGCCGCGTGCTGGGTCGTCGGTGGGCAGTCCATGATGGATTACTAAGAGCAGGAGATAGATGATGCTCCCGAGAGCAGCACTGGTCGCGGAGGCCGGTTGGGGTCGTTCGGCGCGGTGGGTCACCGGCCCGCAGAGCGCGGGAGCAGCAGCAGCACCCCAGCTCGGCCCGCGCCTTAAGAGGCAGGGGTGGCAAACGAGCAGACGGACAGACAGAACCGGATATGTCCGCGTTCTAGAGATGAGCCTGGGGCAAAATCTAGGGCGAAAATTGAGCTCGCCAGGGGCCAAATTTCGCGGAGCGCGCCTGGCGCGCTGTGATATTCCGCAGCGGATGTGTGTATGTTTGCGCGCAGTGGGTGCCCTACAAACGCTAAAATCGGAAATAAAAGATCGGCGCGAGCTCTATTGATTCATTTTCGCGCCTCATGGGGTTCCCTGCCGATTTAGCATTTTTCGCTTTTCGCCCATGCAAAATCTTTCTTTTCGCTGCGCGCCTGGGCTTTCTGCTGGCCGCAACGCGTCCGTGGGGTGTCCATGTGTTGCTGGTCGCGATCGGCGGGCGTCAGAACCGTGGTTGGGCTGGCTGGCCCGCTCGCTCGCCCGCCCGCCTTGGCGAGCCGTACTACTGCTACCAACCAACCACCCAAACTAGCTGGTGGACCTCGGACATGATTGACATGATTGATGGATTGATGACCCTGCTGCTATTATATTATTATTTGTATTGCTTGATAGGTGTTTTGTTGCGCGGCCGGCGGCTTATGGGTGTTTTACTTGCAGTATTCGGTCTCGGTCGTCGGTCGGTCGTCGGTCCGGCGCGCGCAAGTAAAACAGTAGTATTGGGTTGTAAAACATGTATGTGGATGGATGGTACCGCGATTAATTATATCTTTTTATACCTTTTTTTCTGTGATGATTATTTCTTGTATATGAATCTGGAGGACGATAGATAAAGCTGCAGGTGCGTTTTGTTGCTTGGTGTATTTTGCTTTTGGTGTGTCCGCTGGGTTAGTCCGCTGCTGCCGCCGAGCCGAGCGTTCTTCCCAAGGCAACTCTATCTGTATCACCACTGCCCTTTGCACTGCCGTGTTCTGTCTGTCTGTCTGTCTGTCTGTCTGTCCGTCGTTGTATACATCTATCTGCCTGCATGCCGCCCCCGTTAGTTACGGATACACACACACGTTTACATGGTGGTAGTAACAGTACTCAGAGCGCGTGTGGTCCCGGCGCATGTGTGCGTTCGTGCGTGCGTGCGTGCGTGCGTGGTACGTATGAATGGGGGGTGTCGACAGACACCGATGTATACCAATCTGCCTGCCTGCCTGCCTGCCTGCCTGCCTGCCTGCCTCCACACACATACACATCTCGTCTTGTGCCGAGAATAAATAAAATAAAATAAATGGAATGAAACCGCGGACATACACACCTGCGTCTGGCCGCCGACACACATGAACCCCTGCGCCTACTACACAACGCACACGGGGTTGCTTGGGGCGATCGGCGCACACATACACCTCTGCGTCCGACACGTAGTATGCGCGTCTGTCTGTCTGTCTTGCCTGCTGTCCTGCCTGTGCGTCTATCTGTCTGGGTATGTACACGGGTATGTACCTCGCCGCGCCCCCGCCCCGCCCCGCCACCCAATCAAGCTCGACACTCAGGAGCGTGCCGCCGCCCGTCCTCCTCCTCCTCATCCACGCCGCCGCCGCCGCCGCCATCACCGTCGCCGTCGCCGCGGCGCGCCACACCACCACCGCCGTGCCCTGCTGTAGCTCCGCGATGCGCTGCCCACCCGCCACACGGGTGTCACGTGCTGAAGCGCGGCAGCCACTCGCGCCTTGAGGCCCCCCCGCCGCCGCCGCCGCCGCCGCCGCCGCCACCATTCTCATCGGCGGGTCCACATCCGTAGGCGCGCTGGGCCGCGACACGCGCTGAGGCGCGTCGTGGTGGTGGCGGCGGCGCTCGTGGTGGCTGCCGGGGGTGCACGCGGGCTTCGTCTTCGGTGTCTTGCGGGCGGTAGTGTGGTGGTGGTGGTGGTGGTCTTGGTGCCGCCGCTGCCACGACGCCGCTTTCGGGTTGTGGTGGTGGTAGTGGTGGTGGCGGCGGCGGCAGCGGCGGTGTTGCCGCTGTGGTGTGCGCCGCCGCCGTCACTGCCGGTGGTCGTGCACTGCTGCTGCTGCTGCTGCTGCTGCTGCTGCTGCTGCTGCTGCTGCTGCTGCTGCTGCTGCTGCTGCTGCTGCTGCTGCTGCTGCTGCTGCTGCTGCTGCTGCTGGCTGCTGCTCGCGGGGGGAGGACGGGTGCCGCGCTCGGGCCCGTCGTTGTGGTGGTGGTGGTGTCACCGAGGAGGGTCCGGGAGGTTGTGGTGTGGTGGTGGTGGTACTGGTGGTGGTGGTGGTCTTCTGGGCGTTCTCGGCCGTTGGCCGCGGCTCCCCGCCGTAGTATGTTTGGTACTGGCGATGATGCGCTGGTGTCGGTGTTGATGGGGGCCGCCTCGCTGGGCCGCAGCAGCACCAGGTTCTCGACCCGGTTGTTGGTGCGGTCGCCGTCCCGGTGGTACACCCGCGGCGTGTCCCCGCCGCGGATCGTCCGGCCGTCCGCATCCAGCGCCAGCTGGCTGGTCTGCTCGGCGGGCAGCCAGGCAAAGGCCACAGCGTTGCGCACGGCGACCTTGACGTTGGCGTTGGCGCCGTTGCCGCGCGCGCGCAGGCGACGAAGTAGTGGCCGTCATTGCGATGCAATCTCGGAGGGACGCTGTGGCAGTAGATGAAGCAGATGAGGCCGCCGCGCCGCCGCCGCCACTGCCTGCTGATCTTGCTGGTGGTGGTGGTGGTGGTGCTGGTGCTGC
>BDSI01000534.1:0-23941 GCA_003117195.1 Eudorina sp. 2006-703-Eu-15
GCTAGGCCACGCGAAGTAGGTCGGGGCCCTGGCTTCAGTAAGACATGGTCGGTTGGCAGCGACTGAAGACCCACAGTCTGCGGGAAAACGTCACTTGCAACATTAATTGCAACGGGGCACACGCGTACCGACCTCAGCCGGGGTGTCCGGGCAGGGGATCCGGAAGTCGCGGCGCCGGAGCTGCAGCCCGCACAGGCTGTCAATAGGCGGCTCTTGCCGCCCGACCCTGTCCGACCTGCAGACGGCCAACAACACGACCATGCTGCTCAGCGAGATGCTGGCGTCGGTGCGGACTCGGAACCGCTTGCCGTACGGGAGCCGTACGTGGCTGAGGTGGCGGACACGTGCTTGAGGATGCGCAGGCGACTGGAGCGACACCTGGTGACGTTGTCCGATGAGGTAGGGCCGCAGGGGGTGACGCGCTGATGTGGGCTAATGCGGTTCGCTGTTGATTATTCCATGGCGTCGTTGTGCAATGCCCCATCGGACGCGAACGCGAAGCGAGATGCGGCCTCATGGGAAAGTCCGCTGAGGCTGTGGCAGGTAGCACATGCACTCGCGGCGGCCGACCCGCGTTGGGGACTGGGGCCGCGGCGATGATGCGTCGCCGCACTTGCGATTAGAAATTGGTATGAGTACTTGCCGGGCGTGCCGAACGGCATGACCTGCAAACCGCAGCCTCAAGAAGCATGGGGTGGAGACTGACGAGGGGATCAAAGGGTGCACCTGTCGCTCATCCCATCTCATCTCATCCCATGCCCGCACATCGCCGTATATTCATCCGCAAGTGTCGTAGTCTTGACGCAGCGTTTTGGTTGCTCCGTACCAGGCCCTTTTGTCCAGCGCGGATCAGCCAGCACGAGGATCTCAGCCGCGTCCTGCAGCGGTACGACGAACTGCTCGCGGCAGCCGAGGCGGTGGCGCCACAGTGCGGTCAATGCCGCTGCGGTGGCGCTATCACACGCCGCGGCGACGGCCGGGCGCCGCCGCAGCCGGGCATGGCGCCGTACGGGCCAGCTGCCGCCACAGCTGCAGCACCCGCGGAACCGCACGGAGCAGCGCCGCAGTCGGAGTCCACGGGCAGAAGGTCGCCGAAGGTGCTTGGTCCGGAAGCGAGACGGGGCAGGGCAATGGAGATGGCAGGGTAGGGTAGGGCGGTGGTGCAAGCACGATAAGGATTTAAGGATCACGCAGCTATGCGGCAAGCTTTGTGCATCATATGAATGGGCGTGGCCGGTGCTCTCGACTTCGTGTGCCCATGCCTGACGGCCGTATCCTGCCGGTTGGGTGGGGAGCGCGGCAAGCTGAAGGGGCTGGGACATACGGACGGGGCTAGGAGCATGATGTATTCGTGCTGCTGATGGTGGGTAGCGTGTAACGCTATCCGTCGCCCTGTTTACGTCTGCTTCCGCGCATGTCAGGGCCCCTACCCGGCGATGTCAACTGTGTACGGTGAACTCTGTACTGTGAACCCCTCCGCCCCTCCTTTCCCGTGCCTATGGTGCAGTCGCTGCGGCGCTCAAGGAGCGTTTCACGGGCGCTATTGACAAGCTGTTCGCGGCCGTGGAGGCGGCCCGCACGCCGGCACCCAGACTGCAGGGGCCGGTGCGGCGCCGGCTGCAGGCGGCAGTGCCATCGCCGCCGCACCGGTGGACACCCCAAGTGGCCGTCACGATGGCGGGTCCGGTGCCACCGGTGCTGCCGCGCCTGGCGCTTTCACGCTTCTGGATGACGACGATGAGGAGGCACACGAGGGCACCTCCCTGATCGCCAGGCGCACCGCAGGGACGCAGGGCGAGGCGGCGGCGGCGCAACCGGCGGCAGTGGGGGCAGCGCCTGCGGAGACGCAGCTGCAGCACCTGATGCATTACGCGACTGGCAGCGGCTACGGCTGCACCGGCAGCGGCTGTACGGCAGCGGCGCCACCGCCGTCAGCCCTGCTGGCCCAGATCTCATCAACTTTGACGACGAGGGCTCGCCAGCTGCTTCCCGGGGTGAGCGAGGACGGGCTGCGTGATGGCACGTCAGTGCTGGCATGGATCGTTGTTGGCACATGTCAAGCTGTGAGGGTGATGTCAGGAGCTCCCGCCAAAGGTCAGACATAGCAGCAGTTCACGCTTGGCAGCGTTCCCAGTGTTGCCCGGTGTGCACTCCGCTGGTATCGAGGTACACAGGGTGCAATCCACTGCGCCTTCCAACGGGGGCGCTGAGCGCCGTAACACGGCCGCCCGCCGCCACGCCCACGCAAGTGATCACCGGCCGCCCGCCCGCTCACGCAATTGATCCTCTGCTCTGCCGCTCGTTGTGCACCGGATGCCTCGTCCCACCGCAGCGCCCGCAGTCGCAGCCAGCGAGAGCGGACTGCTGTCCGGCCTTACGCTGCACTCCCCATCTGACGGCGCCGAGCGCGCTGCCGGGACGCCGCCTCCCCCGCAGCCGCCGCCGTCGCTGCAGCCCTTCCGGTGAGCCGCGGGGGCTCCACTGGGGACGAGCTGGTGGAGGAGCTGGATAGGCTGGTGTCTCAGTCCAGTCTCACTGCGTCCCCGGGGGATGCGGGGGCACCGCACGAGGCGCGTTCGGAGGTGCCTGCGGCGCCCCTGCACCGCCGCAGGAGCAGCTGTGACATGCTGATCGGCGGTTGTGTTCTTCATGGGGCGCGTGACAGAGGCGTGTTTTTAATGACAAACCGGAAAGGTGTGTGTATTAATCCAGTAGCCACACGCTGGGAATCGTTGTTGTGAGAGTGCGGGTTGAGCAGCGAGGGCTAACAGTGCCTGTCTCGGGCAGGGAGTAGCAAGGCGTGCAGTGGCAAGGCGTGCAGTTTTAAATGGCAGGAGTTCATCCGACTTGGCGGAAGATATGACGGCCGCTGCCGAAGTGGCAGGGCCGCGAGCATGTGTGAATGTAGTCGTATGTTCAATCCAAGGGGTCAACGATGCTTCGGCCGTGAGTGGCATTGGTGGTGCGGTCCTTTGGCCTTTTCGGTCCTCAGTGCCCGAGTGGAGGTTCTAGGGCACCATTTGAAACATGCCACGGCCGACGGAGGTATCCCAGGGACGGTCCCAGGGCGTGTGTGGAGGGGTGCCCGCGCTTGGCTGCGTCACCGCAGCCTTCATGAAGTGTTATTTGTGCGTGGGGGGTGGCGTAGCTGAGGGGCGGCACTGTGTCTTGACGCGATAGGTGCTGTGGCACGCCCCACGGCGGAGCGTTTACTTCATCCTGTTTGGTGGGAATGTGTGGACGTCCTGTGGGCTCACTTCGGTTCGAGGTGGACCTCGTTTGGTTTCAGTCACGTTTCAATCGTCAACTTTCAGCGCTCTCCCCGAGTGCCTCAGTCGACTCAACACTGATGCATGTTGTCTCTGTGAGAAAGTTTGGATGCAACGTAAGCCAGCTGCGTCAAGGCTAATCGTCAACCTACGAAGCATGGCAACTGCCCCTAACCGTCAACCGTAGCAGCCTGCCGCAAGATGGCAAGATGAGGCAAATTTTGCGTTCCATTGTAGCATGAATTGGAAGGTTAAGTTATCCTTTCCGTGGAATGCTGCGGCTTCGGTTTCCAGTGTACTATATGCGATTCAGAAACGATACATCACTACTCTCAGACCAGAAGCACCGCATCGCGAACAACAAACTCCTACGAAATTAACCGACCAACATAGAACTGGGGACAACAGTCGGCAGGTTTTCGATTTGTACCGTATAGACGACAACGCCAACTCGTTTTTCATGTACACCTTTCACAACCGCGACTACGCCGAGCGAATGCTGGCTAGCTACGAAAGCAGAGGTCACAAACAGGTTTACTTCATAAGGGCGAGGGTTGTTGCTCATCCGTAACGAACGGAGTGCAGCGGCCGCGCCATCTAAACAATTTCGGACATGGGATGGAGCAATAGATTTCACAATATGAAAGGTGAGGCGCAAACCTTTGTTTGAACGGCAAGTCAACAGAGGTTCAGGGTTTCGGTCCCTACAATATTGCCAGACAGCATCCAGCGTGAGCCTACGGGAAATGGTGATATCAGATGGCAACTCAACGGGTTCTCTTGGCCGAGTCCTTACGAAGAGGTACGACCGTACGACGCCCCAGGTCGCCCCGCCGATCCATCAGGTTGGCACCTCCTGAAAATGTACACCGCACCACCACCATTGCCCATAGCAATCATGTCAACATCCTTCAAACTACAACATTGCGAAGCCCTTGGCGCAGCCCTTTCCAAGTTATCTGCATCTCCCAGCCTCGAATCCTGGTTGGCGGCCTCGCCTGTACCGCCTTCATCTATATCGCCTTGTCCTTCCCATACCAACCCCACATCCCCTGATCCTCCGCCGCGCCCTGCACCCGTTGCCCGAAAGCAACCACGTGCCGTCGCCGCCGCCCTGCCACGCCTCTATCCCAGATGACCCCCATCCCACCCGCGGCCCCGCAGTGCCGCCCCATCCGACACCGCCGCCGCTGGATCCCCAACCGTCCCCGGCGGCGCTGCCATTGCCACCGCCGTTTGCGGGCAGCATCAGAAGGCGACGCTGCACGACATACCCCAGGAAGGCGGCGCACATGAGGAGTCCGCCCATGAAGGAGGCGACGGTGGTGACATAGAAGGCCACCACCGAGTCCTCCATCGTGTTGCGCATGTTCATTCCGAAGATGCCGGCCACGGAGGTCACGAACGTGAACATCAACGTGATGGAGGTCACCACCAGGTCGATGCCCACAATCTGGTTGCGCCTGCCGGAGGGCGGCCGGACAGACCCGGGAGGGGGCGCGGCCGGTGATGGTGAGGTGATGGTGACGGTGCGCCAGGGATGAGCCGGGCGCTGCGTTGGAAAAGCGAGATGGGTCGGCGGTATGTGTGCCGTCCATCGAGTTCCTACGTGTGCACCAAGGACAAGGACGATTGGACGCACACCCACACGCTGCCGGGGTTATTGCTTCCGGTGCCTTTTGGATGGCCGCGCACGACCGCGCACGCATGACCGCGCACGACGTCTAGCTAGACCTGTTGCGGGCGGAGCGGCGGACGGCGGGCGAAGCCTTGCTTGTCTTTCCCTCGCTGTCGTTGATTGTGAGCCGTGTTACGCAAGAGGTTGCATTCAAAAAGGGGCTGGCTGCAAAGGTGGCAAGCCGCAATACAGGTCGGACGTGGCCGCGCGGCCACGCAGCAGCTTGCGGATGGCCGGCGGCCGGCGGGCAGCTCCGTGCAAAACCAAACCACCGTCGGGCCGAGCAGGCGGTGCGTGCAAGCCGGCTGTACAATCTTGGCAGTGCCACTCACGCGCTGGTACAGGGGTACAGGTCCAGCCCCCCAGCACCCTGCACCCCTCGTGGACATGCCGAGGGGGAAGGTTGTAAAAGGGCTGCGGCACCCATCTGCGCGTCAGTCGCCTCCGTACTCAACTATATAATCCACGCAACGCCCGCCGTAACCCATGGCTGCTTCGCTGGCCGCCCTTGGCTCTCTGTCCAGGTCAGTACAAATTCCATATACGCATAGGCTGGCCTGGTTTTCCAGGACGGTGTCGATGCTGTGGTCATGGCAAAAGGCCATAAGAACCGTGCTTTGTCCTGCTCTGTTAGCTTGGGAATGACAGGTGGGTTGTCAAATCTCGTTCTAGACCACGCCACGCAGCTGTTGTTTAAGTTATTGGAAACGCACCGGGATTACGCTTACTTCGCACTGAGTTCGGATTTCCAGGCGGAGACCTCATTGCCATCAGAGGTACCCACACCGGCAGTTCTGTTCCCTCACCCATCGCGACCGCCGCTGTCAACCTGCAAAACGGCCAGTGCGGCAACAACACAGTGCTAGTGACCCCACACTTTCGTGATCCATTTGTTCATCTGCCCCACCCCATCCCCCACCCTACCTCACAACCCCCATCCCCCACCTGTTGTCTAGATCTATGTTCACCAGGTCCTCGGTGTCGTCGATGCGCTCCGTCAGCGCATCCAGCCGGCCCAGCAACGCCTCCGCCTGAAGGTGTGCGGGTTCAGCGGTAGCGGGCAGCGGTTCAGGAGGTGATGCGCGGGCCGCGAGCTGCAGGTGATGTGAGGACGGTACGGTAACTCGCGAGCTGCAGGCTTTGCCGTTGTGCGTGCCGCAGGTACGATTACGCTGTGTGTGTGTGTGTGTGGGGAGACTTATGGCCACGGAATTGCGCTGCACGGCCGCAGGGCAAGCATGCATGCCGTTTGCTGCTTGGCTGCCTGGACCGCACCTACAGGACACTAGGAATAGGGAGGTACCGTACCGCCCGTGACTGCCGCGTTGTGTTCCGCTGCCGCTGTAGGTGGTCTGATCCCGTCCCCCTTACATCACCTACCTGCACGTAGTAGAATTCCAGAAGGTTCTCACAGTCCTCCACGTCGTGGGGCGAGGCACGGGGGCCGCCGCCGCCCGCCAGCTGACCGGCCCAGTCGGTGGTGGCCAGGCTGCCCTGCCCCGGCTGCGGCTGCTGCTGCTGCTGCTGCGGCTGCGGCTGCGGCTGCTGCCGGCCTCGGACCCATTGCTGCAGGCGGAGACCGCGGAGGCCGCCGAGCTGGCTGCCAATGACGGTGGCGCGAACGCGCCGGTCGGCCGCCTGTCCCGTCTCTCTGCCGGTGGAGGGATGCCGCTCGTTCTGCAGCGGCCGCGACGTCTAAACGCGGTCGGCCATCACCGTCATCCGCAGCCCATTGGTGGTGGTGCTGGTGGGAGTGGGAGTGGTGGTGGTGCAGCTGCCGGTGGTGCGGCCCGGCGGCGTGGCGGTCGGCGCTGCTGAGGGCGGTGGGGCCTGCGCCGCCGGCAGCCATCTGGCCTTGCGGGGCATCAGAGGGCGTCCCCAGCGCGCTGGCAGCCGGCCTGGGTTGCGTTACTCCGGTTGCATGAGCTGCGGGAACGTGCGGCATCGGCCGCATCTGCAGGTGTGGCAGCGCCTGTGGCGGCTGCGGCGCGGACGTCGGACGACCCGGTGGGCGCAGCCCGCCGCTGCCGGACTGCGGTTTCGGAGCTCGATGTCGGGAGGATCACCCAGGACCTCACCCGCGTCGGGCGGGGAGCTGGCACTGCCGCTGCCGACACCCGGGTGGGGACTGCCGCTGCCACCCACACGTTTGCCGTACATGTACGTGGTTGCGCCGCCACCGCTGCTGCTGCGACCTCCGACGCTCAAACCAGCGGCGGCGGCGCCGCCACCACCACTGCCGCCGCCGCCCTCACCGCCGTCGCCGTCGTGCCGTCGCTGTCGTCCGTACTGGCGGGCTGTCGCAGCTCCGGCGGCAGGTGCCACGCCTCGGGCACCTCACCCTCCAGCTCCGCCCGACGGCCCAGGTACATGTCCTGTGCATGTGCATGTATGTGTGCGAGTGCGTGAGTGTGTGAGTGCGTGAGTGCGTGCGTAAAAACCTAAAAACCCCCAACCCCTGCCTTCCCCTGCCACGCTGCGATCACACCGTCTCCGCAAATTATATAGAACCCATGCGCGTGCATCCCGTGTATCCTTAGGATTCGTGCATCCTTATGGAATGCCGTACTCACCAGCATGTCGTCGTCGTCGTCCAGGATGCCCCTCAGCGCCGCCGACAGCCGCGGCACCGGGCGCCCACCACCTTGATCGCCCGTTTCGCCTCCCTCACCCGCTCCAGCTTGGCCGGACTGACTCCCCGGGCCATGTCATCGGCGGTGCGGGGCACGTGGACCTCCAGCCACTGCACCTGCGCGCCGCGAGGCGCGGGCCGGTGTGGAGCGGGTTGAGCCATGGTTTTGGAGCCATGGTTCCGGAGCCATCTATTTGCCGGCTCGTGGTTCCGGCAAGATAGAGCGCAATCGAACATGATGCTGAAGGTGGTCAGGGTCAAGGGCATTTATTGTCGGCAAACAGTGTTGAAACGAAAGATGAACCCTGGTTGCGACTCCCTGTATTCTTGATTTCCTCTGCTCAGTGCGGTCCGGGGGATACGACTCGATGGACCTGACCCATGGGGTTTCACGCGATCCTATTGCCGTACTGGGGACGACGCGATGTGAGGACGGTACGGTAACTCGACGTGGCTGCTGTGCTCGTTGCGGCACATGCATACACCTGCATGGTCCCATGCATGCTGCTATGAAAGCGCTCGATGTCATCCGACCTGACCTTGCGGACATCGCTGCACACCTGCATGGTCCCATGCATGCTATGAAAGCGCCATTACCCGACCTGACCGTTCCGGACATCCCTATTGCCGTACCTGTAAGTCCAGCAGTCGGACGGCTTCAAACAGCGCCGTCTCCAGCGCGCGCAGCTCGTACGGCAGCTCCAGGTCCAGCATGGCCGCGTCGTTGTCCATCGCCCGGGTTCGAGCGCATGTGAGCCGCCGACCGCCGCGGCCGCCGCCACCGCCGCCACGGCCGCGGTCTTCATTAAGCCGCATGGCGTTGGCGACGTCACCAACAGTAGTGGCGATGTGCGCCGGCACCTGCGACACTGCTGGCGGCGGTGGTGGGTAGATGGGCGTCAGGAGTCCCGCGCCCGCAGCGGCCTCACTGCCGCCGACGCGGCCGCCCGGGGAGCCCGTCGTCGTCGTTTGGATCAGCCGCTGCGGCGGCTGCGGCGGCGGCTGCGGCGGGAGCAGCGATAGCGATGACCCGGACGGAGGACTTCTTGACCCTCCAGGCACTGGCACAGGCAGGGGGTCATGCACAGCGGATTGAACGTCGCCATCGCCGCCGCCGGTGCTGCCGCGGCCAGCAGGCATTGCCGGTACGCCGCCGCCGTTCCCGCCGGACGGCACCTGCTGTCCGGCTCCAACGTTGCCAGGATAGCCGCCCTCGCTGCCGCCGCCATGCACCGTCGCCTCCTCCGACGCCGCCGACGCCGCTGCCCCATCCCGCCGCGCCTGCTCCGCCTCCCACGCCGCCGCCAGCGCCACGCTCCGGCGCCGCTGCAGCGTGCTCTGCCTTTGCATCTGCATCGACCGGCCGATGCTGCCGCCGCCGGCGCCGCCGCTTCCACCGCCGTTGCCATGCGGCCGGCGGTGAAAGCTGAAAAAGTGGGGACTGCGGCGGTGATGGTGCTGCTGGGCATGCGGCTGGGGGCGGTGCTTGGCGGAGCCGCCTGAGAGGGGTCCGCTGGGGAAGCTGCTGCCGGCCCGCGTTAGGCTGGTGCCGGGCTTCCCCTCCACCTGCCCACCCGGCAGGGGACCGCTTACGACGTGGGGCAGGTCGGCGGCGCCGGTCTGGAAGGGGCTGCCGCCGGCACCCGTCAGCAGCAGCATCGCCGCTGCCGCCTCCACGGGCGGCGACCCAGTGACGGTGTCACGGCCGCCCGCGGAGGCGCCGGGGCTCATCAGGTCCGCGGGCACGACGGGGATCGACGGGGGCTGCGGCCGCGACGGGCCTCCCAGACCACCGCCGCCTGTTGGACAGCAAGTAGGGAGGTGCGGTACACGGTCGTACAGTCATCCCCAGGGGAAAAAGCTCGCGAGGGATTCGCCGTATGTCCGCCCTCCTTCTCGTGCAACCCCGGCAAACGTGAGGCGCGCATGCCCGGCCTCGCGAGCCGCAGTCAGCGGCCCTCACCTACTCCGCTCGATCGTGTGTGCCCTCCACCTCGACACCCGGCCGCCCGTCCGCACCCTACCCGCTGTGCCTCCGCCGGTGCCGCCCCGGTCGTGTGGAGGTGGCCTGCGCTCCCCGTCCGCTGCCGTCCGCTCGGCGGCTGCAACTGCTGCTGACTCAGCGCCCTGGCTGCATGTGGGGTCGGTGGCGGCACTCAGTCGGGTGCACAGCGCCCCGATGAAGGGGCACCTCAGGGGGTGACTGCACACGCAGTCGACGACGACGCCGCCCGCCATTGCTGCACCGCCGCCGCTGGTTGCTGCGGCGGCGGTGCCACCACCCGCGGCGGTACCTCCGTACATGCCGTGAATGTCGCCACTCCCGTACCCGCCGGGCATGCGGCCGTCACCGTGTACGGGATGCTGTACGCTCAGGACGTACACCTGTACGTGCCGTACAACATATATGGAGAGGCGGCAGGAGCGACACTTTGGCCTCATCCAGTGCATTGAAGCGGCCCTGGCGGAACTAGCGGAACGGCCCGCAGGACACTCCTACCGTCCCATGGATGGATTGCACGAGGCGGGTCGTTAGTGAGCCCGCCTGGCCCATCAAACTGTTCATCCGCTCCCACCGCTGCCATAGAGCGACTCTTCCCCCCCCCTCGGCATTCACAAGTACGCTCTTCGCAACCACCGTGTCAACCAGGGAAGGAAGGTGGGTAGCCAGGGCTAAGGGTTTTAGGGTAGGTTTCAGGGCGAGGCCCTCCACCGCCTCCTGCCCGGCCTGCCGCAGCCCATCCCCCGCCCCCTCCGCACCTGATCGCTTCCCACGATCATCCTCACGCTCTCCAGGTTGACCACCAGCGCTCTCTCCCGGATCAGGATGGCGGTGGGGGTGGGGATGGGCAGCTGGGGAGGGGAAGAGGGCAACGCCCGGAAAGCGGGACGGCGGGGGGACGGGGCGGGTGTCATGCGGACGAGCGGGACATGCACTTGGATGTCAACAGGCTTGCTTGATGGGTTGGCTGGATGGGTCGCTCGCTCGCTCGGCCGTACTCCCATGACTTCTCAAGGTAAGTGTGGGAACTGAAGAATGGAAGCGACGTGTCCGTTTGTTGTTCCGAGGCCAGCAGGCGGCAGGGTGCCAGCGCGTCTTTGCCCGCTGTGCGCACCTGCACCTGCAACATGCACCTGCAACATACATTGAACCTGGAACCCCCGCGCGAGTCATTGTCTCGCCGAACGCGCCTCACCGCCGGGTCGATCGCTCGCAGGTCTCGATAGGCGATGCCCATCTCGGCCACCAGCTGGTGGCGGTCCACCTGACATGCATGCATGGCCCATCACCAAGCAAGGTTGATTGGTCCAACGGTGCGTGTCGTGCGTGTCGAGGTCCGTAGTGAGCGGTGCTGATGCGGGCCCAGCGGGGCCCCATTTACGTGGGACCCAAATATGCATGTCGCCGGGATAAGGGGGCTGTTGATGTCAGGTAGGGCAACACGAAGCATCTAGGCGCCTCGTGCACCCACGACCATGTGGCCCCAGATAGTCCCAACTCGCCCCCCCGGTGTGCACAGCCCTACAGGGCTTGCATGCCAGCCCTGCGCCCCCAGGCAGCACCGCGCGGGGCCGCGCGGCGTTGCCCTCCCCTGCGTTGCTGACCCTGGCTGGCATACCTTGACGATGCTGGGTGTCCCATCCCTGGAGATGTGGACCACCCGCCGCGGATTGCGGGGGTCGAAGGGCGTGACGGACGCCGCGGCTACGGCGGCGGCTGACATGCCCTCCGGGGCGCCCCAGCCGCCCGGCCAAGCTCCAGTACCGCCGTCGGGAAGGGCGCTGCACTGTTGGCGACCCAGGGCGGGGCCACGCGTCGATGACCCGGATCCGAGGCTGGGTTGCGGATGCGGGTCCCTGCGGGAAGATGAGACGAGCCGATGAGAGGCGTCGTCTCAGAAAGCACGGCACGTACGGGCAGCGGAAAGAAAAGAATAGTTCGCGAGGCATGAAGACACCTAACTTGCTGAGCACCTGCGGCCGGCCCCAGTGCGTGTACGGCACATGTAAGGCAAAGTTCGGTTCAAGAGGGTTCAAGTGAGTCACCGTTCTCCGCAGCACGCACCCGATGCCGTACATCCCAAGGGACGAGCTCAAGGCCGGGGCAATCCCGGCCGGCGGTGAGCTCCCGGCGCGCCCGCCACCCAGACGTGCGAGCCGTTGCTGCGGAGGGACCGTTGAAGGGTGGGGCGAAGAAGAACCCGCCGTGCGTCGTCCGGGGCTGCTGACCCAGGGCCGACTCACGGGCCCCATCGGCAGCAGCCCGCAACACGCAGGACCTGCAGCGGGACCTGCCACCGCAGCTGCGGCGGCGACAGCGCTGCTGCTGGGTCCATGGCCGCTTTCGCTGCTGCCACTACCGCGCTGCCCACTCTGCTGTGCGACATGCCAGCTGGTGCCGCCCCTGCCACCTTGGCTTGCGACTTGCGAAATTGGCATTATTGCGAAACGCTGTTGCGCCTCTCGTCCTCGCCGCGGGTCCGAGGCAGCTGCCCGAACACCACCGAGCGCCACGCGGTCGTGTTGTCGGCCTTGGAGCGCTGTTGGTACAACGTGGTCCGCTTCTTGAGTCCGTACGAGTCTGGGCTTGCCTGCCCCGGCGGGTTTGGCGCCTAGAGCAGCAAGGTGACCCGCGGGTCGGACCTCGCCCTCGTTCGGCTTCGTCACCTCCGTGCCCGGCTGTTCTGGCTGCGACCTTTTGCCAGTATGCTGAAAGTGGTAGTGTTTCTGCGGAAGGTGGGATTGGCCAGAGTGAACCGCAGCCGCGGTCGTGAACGGCGTCGGCGCCGCGAACTGCGTGAGCTTGGTGATCGCTGGGCTGTGCAGCAGCGGCGGCTGCACTGTTGGAAACCGATATCGTTGCGTTTGCTGGGCCTCTCGATCTGCTGTTTGTTGGGGCTGATACTCCTGTTGTTCGCGCTGTTGACGCAGAAGAGGTTCGCCTGCGTCCTGGGTCGCCGGCAGCGGCGCGGCTCGCGGTGTTGCTCGCCACCCCCGTAAGAACCAGGTAAGCAGCCCCGGCAAGGTCATTGGTTATCAGACAACCTACTTTGGTTCCCTGTGAGATGCCTACAAAAAATGAAATTTGCTCTCCAGGGTGGGAAATGTCGGCTTCCTTGGTTGCTGGAACGAAATTTGTGTCCTCAGGCACACTAGCGAAGACCGTTGCAGGCGCATTCAAATGATGATAAGGGTTGTTATCGGGGTAATTCCATACACTTGCCCCTTTTTCGTTGACATCACGATGTCAACGGCGTTTCACTAATTCTACAAAACGACCGCGTCCCAAGGATTGGCACCGTAAGTTGACACTAAACCAAGTGATATTTTGTTTATCAGGCTGCATTCGTCGTAATTCGACCGGCACAATAACGTATCCATGTCCCCTTTGTGATTCGGTTTCCGCGGTCCCTACATGGGTCGCTCCTGGTCACTGGATCCCGCAGGGCATGGATCCTGGCCCCGAAAGGACGCAGGCGGGAATGGAGGCGGGTCCCGTGGCCTCTCCATCCCCTTCCCCGCGGCCTCTCCATTCTTTCCCGTGCCAAGCAGGTCCGCGGACCCATGGGTCCGCGGGCCCGACGGCCGCGTCGACTGGGGCTCCAACGACCGCTCAATTTCTGCCCTGCCTGCCTCAACGACAACCCGCCTCCCGCGCGCCCAGCCCGGAGCCCCGCGGGTTATCCGGGGAGTTGCGTGGCATGGGCGGTGGGCCGCCGACACCTCGCATGGACTGGCGTTTCCGGAGCTGCTCATCGCATTCCTGGCCGCAATATCTTCCGCGTGAAATGGGTCGAGCTAGGGTCGCCCCCTTCATGGGGCAGTGGCGGGCGGGCACCGCCGGGTGGCGACGGCGGCGGCGGTGAGCGCGGGGGCCGGCCCCGACCTGCGGGATGTGGTCTCCATGCACGGAGCACGCGATCATCCGGGGTGGGGGTGGGGGTGGGGGTGGGGGTCGCGCCTGTGTCTTGCAGCCACTACTGGGTCTGCAAGATCGCGTCTGCATCGGCGCTAATGGCCACCCTGCTGGCGCGGGCCACGATTCGGCCTCTGTCTGTAACCCCTGGCCGGCGGCTGGTGGTAACCTTGGTGGTAGATGGGCGGCGGTGGCTGCGGTGATGGCAGCGGTGGTGCCATGGCGTACGACCTGCTCGGCTGCTGCCACTGATTCCCACCGCTGCGGTTAGCCACTCTCTTCCGCGCTAGCCCGTCGTGGTCCCCACCCGAACCCCCGCTTGGGAGTGCCACCTCCGACATGGGGTTGACCCCTTTCTTGACTTTCACCTCCTTGCACACCTCTTTGAGGATAGAAGAATCTATGTCGTACAGGCGGGTGACGCCACTGAGAACGTCAGGGCTGGGGTTGAGCGCCAAGCTGGACCGGTTGTTGTAGTAAACGTTGCGGACTTCCAGGTGGTAAGCCGCCACCTTGGAGCCTGCTTCGGTTGCCGCTCGCCGCACTTCGCACAGCCTGACGGCCTCAGAAGTTTCGGCGAGTATGGCGTCCATAGCTGCTTGGTGCTCGACCGGGATGTGCGGCTGTATCGCCTCGGCGATCGCCTTGGCGGTGCAGACCTTCTTGGCTATGCTGCATGTAAAATTGTAGTCCTCTTCTAATGTATCTGGGCGGTTTTGCTTGGCAATATCGGTAGGCCGCCTGAAAACGTTATGAAAGACGTTCTCGCTCTGTAGCTTAAGACTTTGCACAGCGTTAAAATTCTGTGAAATGATAAGGCGCTGATATTCGTTCCCTTCCGCTTCCACGGGACCGGCTGCGGCGGCGTCAGCCTGATTGTTGGCGCCATTAACTTGGCCACCGTTGCCGTCCATGGATCGAATGGAAAGGTAACGACTAACTAGAGTAATTAGTGATGCTTCTAACGGCGGATTGCCGTTCGAAGCTCCGCTGACTCCAATATACCTAAAACAAGAGAGTACGGCGTTACCGTACTATCGTCCAAGAACTTGCCTTCTCTCAGAAGAGAAGTCTGCGCATAACTTCTTGGCGCGGCAGTATCAGGATCCGCGCGCGCAGCAATCGCCGGAGACCTCACGTTTTCCGTTCTCGCGGCGTGTGTTGTCAGGGTTGCCGGCGGGCGAGATCGGGGTCCAGAATATGGTTTTGTTAAATTTTAAGGCGTTTCCGGAGTGGCGTGACTTAGAGTATTCGCAGCGTAATCACCCGGATCGAGCCGGATCCCTGCTTTATGAGCTTGGTATCTTGATGACTATTCTGTCCATATCGGAGTTGCTTGCCAGTGGTTTGGATGCGTTGATTAGGAGCGCGGTGTCCATGGGCATGCAGCAAAATTGGGCAGGGGTGGCTCTGAACACCTTCCGTACGCTGCGTTACAATGTGTCGTGGATGCAAGCTTTAGCATCCTCCCGCATCAATTGTCTCGTCGAGTTTTCCGCGCGCGGACGGGACGGTCTAGTCGTGCTGCACCAGCGCTATTTCGCTACAGCAGAGCGTTCGGATCAGGATGAGGTTTTGCGTGAATTTGATGATGATCTTTCCCGTGCTCATCAGAAGTCTTCGGCAAAGCACCTCGCAGAGAAGCAGTACAAGAATCGCGGCCACGGTGGTCAATTCGGTCATTTTCAGCAGGGACGTGGTCGTCGTGGTCGCGGTGGTGGCAACGGCGGTCGCGGTTTCCAGCCCAATAGGGCCGCGGCCGCTGCGGCGGGCGGTGCAGCTCCGGGCGCGGGGGCCCCGGGGCAGGGCTGAGTAGCACATGGGCTCCCCTTTGCATGAGCGGGTATCTGCGCGGGTTGCGGCCTGGAAGGCTATAGGCGCGGACGCACGCACGTTGCATGTCTTGAAGCATGGCGTGCCGGTCGAGTTTCGGGGTGGTGGTCCGCCTCCTGCGTTTGAGCTCCCTTCCTTCCCTGTCACTGAAGCGCAGCGTCGTTGGTGGTTGGAGACGGAGGAGCCGCGTTTGGTGGCTCTGGGCGCCATCTCTAGGGTGGACCCCTCTCGCTCGGTAGATCACGTGGTCAATGCGTTCTGTGTGCCTAAAGGCAGCGGGTCATGGCGTCTGGTCGTGAACCTCAAGCGCATGAACGTCGCTCAGAAGGCGTATAAGTGCCGTTACGAGTCTCTCCGTACCTTGCGGCGTATGGGGATCGAGGAATCGTGGATGGTCAAGGTCGATCTGGCCGACGCCTTCTACCATATTCCCATTCGTCAGTCCGATCGGCGTTATTTCGTGTTTCGTTTCTGTGGCGTCCTGTATGAGATGAATGCGCTCCCGATGGGGTGGCTCAACAGCCCGTATTGGTTTACCAAGATCATGCGGAACGTTGTGCGCTTCTGGCGGGACCCCTTGGCGGCGGCGGGCAGCGGGCGGCGGCGGCTCGCGCCCCCCATGCCGCCCCACGAGTTTTTCCCGAAGGGGCGAGGTGGGCGGCCAGCCCGTCTCGGCGCTCGCGTCCTTCCGTACCTGGACGATTTTTTGTTCGTGTTCGCGTCTAAGAGGCAGGCAGAGTTGGGCGCCCGCTGGGTGTGAGAGAGCATTGAGTTTCTGGGGCTTTCCTGTCACCCCACGAAGTGTGAGTGGGAGCCGTCGCAGTCTGTCTATCACTTGGGCATCACGGTCAATACGGCGACCGGCTTGTTTGAGGTCCCTGCTGAGAAGCTTGCTAAGCTGCGACGTCTGGCTGTCGGGTTGCGGGTCACGGCTAAGAAGAATCGCCGCTTAGTGCAGAAGCGTGAGCTGGCCAAGCTGTGTGGTTTCGCGCAGAGTGTTAAGCTGGCCCTCACCCCCGCCCCTCTTTTCCTCCGCAATTTCTATGATGATATGGAGCAGCCTGTGGGCTGGTCGGGGCGTGTCCGGCTCTCGCGAGGCTCGTTACGGGATCTCGATTGGTGGGCGGACATCCCCGCCCGCCATTGCTCGGCCGCTATCCATATCGGCCCGGCTGCTGTGGAGTTGTCTGTTGATGCGTCCCGTCACTCCTGGGGGGCCGTACTGCATGGTCGCGTCGCGCGGGGTTATTGGTCTTCGGAGGAGTTCCCGCGCATATCAATTGGAAGGAGCTCCGCGCAGTCCGGCACGCGTTAGAATCGTTCCTCCCGTACGTACGGCAGCGGGTGGTTCTCATCAAAGAGGATAACACGTGCACTCAGGCGGTTTTGGGGCGCCTCTCATCGCGGTCCCCCGCCATGCACGCTGAGATGAAGTTGTTGTGGGCGTTCCTTCAGGAGCACAGCATTGTTTTGCAAGTGGAGCGTGTCGCTAGTGCTGATAATGAGGCCGACGCGGCCTCCCGCTGGGTGGATCGGGACGATTACCGGTTGCATCCGCGGTTCTTCCGTCTTTTAGATCAGCGTTTTGGGGCGCATGACGTCGACTTGTTCGCCACTCACGTCAACACGCAGTTGCCGCGCTTCTTCTCGCGCCATCATTGCCCGGGGTCTTCCGGTGTCAACGCCTTGTTGCAGTCCTGGGTCGGGCTCAACGCTTACGGCTGCCCGCCCCTGGATCCCGATTTCATGATGGCCCTGGTGCAGAAGGTGCGGGAGGAGAGAGCGTGCGTTACGCTGGTGGGGCCGTACTGGACGGCGCAGGCGTGGTGGCAGCAGTTGATGGAGTTGGCCACGGATTTGGTGTTCCTGCCGTCGAACACAGCGCTGTTCGCACCGGGCGAAGGGGGCTCGAGCTCCTTCCTTCCGCCCCCGCAGTGGCAGGTCGTGGCGGTCCGAGTGCAGTGGTAGACTGGGCACTCGCACGTGGCACCCGCGCGGACGGGGGCGCGGCCCCTCGCTATGCACTCGACCTTCGAGGTGTGGGTGCGCTCCCTGTCGTAACTGACTTGGTTGTCTCGCATCTGCAATCGTTCGCCCCCGGAGCAGATCACGAAGGGCGCCTCAGGTCCATCGCCCAGGTTGTGATGGCCCGTGTAGGGGCGTCTTCTTGGAAGTCGTATGGTTCGCACTTTGCGGCCTTTGTGCGTTTTTGTGTGGCGGAGGGCTTGGAGTTCCTGCCTGCCACGCAGTATACGGGGTTGCTCTGGGCTCAGTTCCTGGCGTCTAAGGGCACGATTCAGGCGCGCACGGCGCAGCCTTATTTCAGCGCAATTAACTCGGTGCACGATTTACTAGGTTTCGCGAAGCCTTGTGACGGAGACAATGTCTTGTTGGCGGCTTTTCGCAAGGGCTGGGCGCGCCTGCAGGTTTCCCTCTCCGCACCGTCGTCGTTAGTGTTGGCTTTTAGCGCTGCAGACGCTTGGCGCCTGTACGAATGTCTCCCGTCCGTGTCCGTTCAGTCGGATCTCTTCATGCCTCTGCTGTTCGTGGTTCTAGATTTCTGTCTCTTTTTGCGGCCGGATTCGTTGCTGTCAGTGGTGTGGGCCCGCGTCTCCTTGGTCGATGGCGAGGCGGTGTTTCAGTATAAGCCCCTTAGCTGGAAGGGTCGCATTGTGTCCCCCGAGCATGCACCGGTTTTGCAGTTTCCCCTGTGCGGCCTCCCGTGGTTGCGTTTGGCGTTGGAGCAGCAGCTGGCTCGGTCCCCGCGGGGCTCTGGTCGGCGCGTCGGTCAACGGCGGTCGCCGAGCGTTGGTTTGATTTGGTTCTCGCACGATGCGGGTTGGTGCACTTGCGCGGCGTGCACACGTTGTATAGTCTGCGTCGCGGTGGCGCGTCGGCAGCGCGCGCGGCTGGTGTTCCGCTCGAAGTCGTGGAGGCGTTCGGCGGTTGGGCGGCTAACTCTTCGGCGTTACGGGAGCACTACCTGGATATGGGGGTGCGCTCCTGCCCGAAGGCCGTCGCGTTTTTTTTGGCCCTCTAGCGGCGCGGCGCGTGGCGCCGTTCGGTGTGCAATACTTCAACCGCTAGATGGTGGTTTCTCTTCTTTTGGCAATGAGTCGGAGCAAGAACTAATGCGGGCTTACGTTTTGAGTAAGCCGGGTTAGTTAGGCGTAAGGCCTTCGGGGCCGGCAGTTGGACAGATGCTCGGCCCGCGGTCCGTGTTCTCAGGACCGCATTCATTAGCGCGTGACAAGTCTTTTCCTTATCTTGTTTTTGTTGTTCAGCACGCGCTCCCGCCCGCCCTCCCTGGGCGTCGCCCGCGTTTCGTTCTTTGCTCGTGGTTTCTCTTTTTCGGTTCCTGAGGCCTGCTACTGCGAAGCAGAGCCTTTCTAGCACAGCATTCCTGTAACAGAAATGGCAATGGCAATGAGTCGGAGCAAGAACTAATGACATGTGATGTCGGTCATGGATAATCAACACGGATCAGTCAGCAGCATACAACGTCGTCATACGGTCACTTCCCGGTCGATCAATCGCCGCTGTCGCGCAGTTGCAGAACACAATATCAAGCCATGTCATCAACGAACAAATACCCTTACGAACAAATACCTTAACGAACAAAGTCCCTAAACCCAATACTCTACTCAAAATCCTACCGCTAAAACAAATACACATACATACATATGCAATGCGAGGTCGTCTTGTTTGGTTGTACTGTTTGTTCGCGCTTTATTTGTTGCATATGGTCGTATGGTAATAAGTACGTCGCGGGTCATTTGGTAAGTACATGGGCTTGGGCGGTTCTGCTGGGCGGGGTTTGTCATTAAGACTCATGCCCTGCATTTCGTGATGTATATTATAGGTCGGTGCAATTTTGATGCTCCGTCCGCTGCCTCACGCAATTTTGATGCCCGCTGCCTCAGGCACGTGGAACATTCGTACGCCCGGACGCTGCCAGCTGACACTAAGCGTCCGTCTAGGGATATACCAAAGTCTGATTATTTCAACGAAGATTATAACTCTTTGCATGGCTTTTGTGAAAAACCAAGTAAATAAGGAAGGCGCCCCTCCCTCGTCGCTGGAGTGTACGGATGGTACTAATCACGACACCGCAGTGCACAACCTACCGGCACACAGAACTACGGGGTGGGCGTCTGTAGCGACCTTCACGGCTGAAGGGCGGCATGCGTGATTGGGCTCTCAGAGAATTATTATTAAGTAAACATAATGCATTCGTCATTGCCATGATGACAGTGGATCAAACTGTGTAGTTCTAACTGGGCACGGCTCAGCCTGACCCATGTAGCTGCCAGACGTGCTTCATCATGTCCGATTATTATAAAAGGTGCGTAGGACCTTGAGAGGTTGATGGCGCCCATTATTAAATAGACGACCACTTAATGATGCACGAATTCCTGGGTTCCATCCCTGTAAAGCGGCGGCATTATTCCGGTGAATGAGTATTACAGCAGCAGACACGACATCATGCGAGGCTCGTCAAGTAATGCCTATGGCCGGCTCGCTCATGGCAGTCGATGTGCAGAGCGACGCGCACCCGGCGGAACGGACATCAGTGCCCCGCCCGCCCGCCGGCCCCACGCACACAAGCAAATCCCGCCTCTCGAGCGCGCCCTCAACTAGCGCCGGGGTAGCTAGGCCTACGTAACGCCAAAGACAGACCCTAAGGCGTGTATATGTGTACGGCGGACCTAGCCACACTGCGCACGCGCGACCCCACGAGGGCAGGGAGGGAGGTGGAACCCGTTTTCCACATAGGGGAGGTGAAACGGGGTGAAAGTCAAGAGAGCCGGAGCCGCCGTCACACAGCAAGCATACGCAGAGTTAGTTGGCGGTTTCGGAGCCTGCCTGCTGTGCCTCCCCTTGACGTGTCAGCCAACGTGTGTGTGTACCTGTCGGGAGGCGCAGACGAAGCCTCGCGAAGCGCGCACGCAAGTAAGGCGATCAGCGCGGATCTCTCGTATCCGAATGTGCGCTAGCTACTGCCTCACATCGCCGGCGGCGGCCCTCAATTCGCGCTCTGCCCGTACATACGTACCACAACGGCTCCGCCGCGCCCCAGACAGACAGCCACTCATCAGGACGGTAAACAGCTAGATAGCCTTCTTACTCACCACCAGCAGCTTCGATCGCGATCGGCCTAAGCAACAAAGAGCCGTACATGTACGACAGCACCAGCAGTGCGCGCATGCACAACCTCGCTCCAGGGGGCCGGGGGGCGCGGCGGGAAGGAAACGTCACTCGCGGATCACGCACTGCGTGATAGGGGGCAGCAGCCACGAACACCTACTCCTGGCTTCCTCAAGGGGGATGACGTTTGTACGCATCGCTCGCTGTACGTCACCGACAGCGATGACCGACCCGCGGAGTCCACTAGATCGCTGGAATATCATTAATTATTATATGTATGTCCATCCCTCAACCTTTCTCTTTTCCTCTCTCCCTCTGCAAAGCGTCCCTCTTGCTTGCTTCTCAGGAGGAAAGAGGTAGGGCCGCGGAGGCCTCCACGCCGCCCGCGCGCCCGACAGTATAGTGCGATGCATGTTGCGAGCTAGCCAGCAGGCTCGGACGCACAGTGTTATGAGCCCGCACACGCACGCACGCACGCACGCACGTACGCAAAAATGCTTCATCGCGGAGTACGTACTTGCGTTACTTGCATATAGTAGTACGTTTTCATGTACGGATACATAAACATACCAATTGTGACACTCACGACGGCATGCCCGGCAAATCCCTGGCCCCTCGCATTGCCATGATGAACTAATCAATACACCCACCTGTAGACGGAGCTCGATGGCACGCACGGCCGCCATGCATCTCACGCAAGTCAAAGAAGTCGTCACCAGCTATCATCTCTCATGGTTTTGGCCATTGTTTCCCATATACGGTATTGGGCCCAGACATTCAATCGCCAACGAAAGAGAAAATATCCGTCAAAGTGTGTCAGTGGATGGTACTGCAAGTCATCATTACCGTACTGCCGTACTCACTGGCTTGTCGTACATGGTCGCCGGCAGCCCTGCTTCCTTATTAATCCTTTAATAATCCAGTACGTGTGCGCGACCGGGCCGGACGATCGACGCCGAGAGCCCCAACCTGAAGCAAGCGGCGGAACAAAACGAACGAACCGCAACTAACTAACCGGGCACCATCAACGAACTACAAAAGGCCCACGCACCTCACTCGTAACGGTTGCCAACTAACGAGCGAGCCGTGCTGGCACCTGGCAGCTCTCCAGTTCAGAGTACTGGCAAAAAGGCAACGATGGCCCAAACAAATGTGCATGCATCTGGGATGGCCGGTACGTAGCACGTATGCCAGGGGAATGAGGAAAGGGCGACCCGAAAGATAGACAGACCCAGCAGGACACACACGCAGAGCTCGATCGACACCACAGCAGAAGCTAGCAGAGTTCCGTTCATCCAGCGTCAGATAGAGCGCTCTCTGTTAGAGCCCATCGGCTGTACGTATATCGCCCGATGATCCCACCAACTAATAACCCCGCCATGCAGCGACGACCAACGGTGTCATCCGTCGTACACCGCACGTCGTACACTTTGGTTGTTTATTTTCAACGCGCGAGAAGCAAGGTGCATCTGTGCATGCACATGCGCTCGCTTGCCGGCCGACGGACAGACAGACGGACGGACGGACGGACTCATCAGTCGCCGATCGACTGCGCCGACCCGCGCTGCTGACACGGATGGAACACCTGAAACGAGCACGACTCGCCCGTCCTTCTATCTGCCGCTTTGGACCGCCGCGCGCGTCCAAACAACAGGGCAACATACACAATCTATGTCTGGTCCGCCTGCTGGCCCGCCGCAGGATAGCTCTGCCCTCCCCGTAGGCAGGGTTCACGACCCACTGGATGGAACCGATCCCGACGCCTCCTGCCTCCTCAGTCGCTCTAGCTCAGCTTAGCTAGTGAGGCAGTGTTATTAGTCCAGGAGAAACCGTGTGTCCGTGCGTATTTGTCTGGAACAAGTCCACATACACGCGTGCTCACATGTGTGTCTGCATGTGCGTGTGTGTATGTGTTGCGTGCGTGTGTGTGCGTGTACGTCGCCACGTAGACGTACGTTCAGCAACTACACTAACTAATAACCCCATGGAACGACGCTGCCGCAAGGTGCAAATGGTGTTCGTTCCGGCTTGTGTGTAGCTAGCTCGCACCACCTTTACGCACTTCTCATATGAAGGAAGCAACGGCCGGCCGTCACACGTTGCTAAGGCAGAAGGCGCCGTCCTCCGTCCCTAATACCGACATAATTATATAAATGTGGCCTGCTGGTTGAGGCCCCGATCGATACACTGCTGGCGTTGGCGTCATCTCAATCGGTACAACCGCGCGCCCGAACGCTGTATACCGTCATCACCTACCGTGCGTGTGTATGTGTGCGTGCCGTTCCACCGCTTTCCGTACTGGCAGGAGCGAGCCGCATGAAAGCCCCACCCACCCCCTCACCTCACCCTCCCTCACCCGTCTAACCACGGCACGTACTGCCTACCCCGGTAGGGTCACCATAACCGTCAATATGTAGCTTGACGGCGATACCCTGTCCGTCTGGATATCCATCCGCTCATTACCATCTCGTCCTCGCCTGCTGCCTCCACGTACGACTCTCAGCACGCCAAGCACGCCATAGTGCCTGTAATAACCTGTCTCGCTCCCGCACACCGAGCCACATGAACTACACGAATCAACCCAGCCACCCATCCGCCGTACGTGTACATATCGCCCCATCCGTCGGGTTCGCGCTCGCTCCGCATGCGCGGACGAGAACTGCGATATTATGAGAGCGCCGCGCGCGGTAGGTGCAGTGTACGATAACATACAAGGAAGTGCGCTCTAACTATCTTGTAAATTTGTATGTGTGTGTCGGCGGGTTGCAGTGGTGCAGATGGCACGGACCACGACCGATCGTTCCCAAGAGACATGTCATTGGCCCCGGCAGGCAGGAATGAAAACAGTATTAGCGAAGTCCCACATGTATGGGAGGGATCTCAAGTCACCCACAATCCCACATACAACAGCACTCCAATCCACTCCCAGGTTGAGCGGAGTTCGCCCGGCCTCCGTCCTCAGGCTAGAAGCGGACGACATGTATGACGAGCTTGCGCACCCCGCCCCTCAGCCGACGAAGCTTGCGGTGCCGCTCGGTCCGTCCGGCGTTTCATTCCATGTATGGCCGTCCGCACTGCGGCCCGGTGCTTCCTGGTCGCTCGACAACGACTCGCCGCTCCAGGGGTGGAGAGCGAGAACACGTGGACATCTATATACGGCGCGGGCCTTGCTGGGCCACACCTAGCTACCGCGCGCACAGCGCGCCGGCGGACGCCGAGGCCGGTTCCATCCGCACGCCGTCACGCAGGCGGCGTGCTTGCGCATTCGCTCGTGAGAGGGTACGTACGGCGGGTACGGCATGTGCCGGCCGACCAATCAATAATGTGCGCCGCGCCCCCGCACTGCGTGCGCCGTACAGAAATCACATCACAAAATGGGATCCCTCGAAAACCCATGGGTCTATGCAGTACGCTCGCGCGCTGGCTAGCTGTTGCAGATAGACAGATAGAGGTCATGGCGCGGC
>BDSI01000535.1:0-23858 GCA_003117195.1 Eudorina sp. 2006-703-Eu-15
CTGCCTCGCACCTAGCTATCCATTATTGGGAGGATGGAAAACCCGGGCCACCCCAATACCTTCACAGCATATTCGGCGCCGCGCTTTATGCAATCCACGTTTTTTCGACCGGCAGGGTCCTGTATTAAGTCTTAAATAATTCATCTGCAAGGGTCTAAGTGTCAGGCGGCCATAGCGCATCGATCCTGCTCGCACCTAGCTATCTTATTGGGGAGGATGGAAACCCGGGCCACCCCAATACCTTCACAGCATATTCGGCGCCGCGCTTTATGCAATCCACGTTCTTTCGACCGGCAGGGTCCTGTATTAAGTCTTAAATAATTCATCTGCAAGGGTCTAAGTGTCAGGCGGCCCTAGCGCATCGATCCTGCCTCGCCCCTAGCTATCATTATTGGGAGGATGGAAACCCGGGCCACCCCAATACCTTCACAGCATATTCGGCGCCGCGCTTTATGCAATCCACGTTTTTTTCGACCGGCACGGTCCTGTATTAAGTCTTAAATAATTCATCTGCAAGGGTCTAAGTGTCAGGCGGCCATAGCGCATCGATCCTGCCTCACACTAGCTATCATTATTGGGAGGATGGAAACCCGGCCACCCCAATACATTCACAGCATATTCGCGCCGCGCTTTATGCAATCCACATTTTTCGACCGGCAGGGGTCCTGTTAAGTCTTAAATAATTCATCTGCAAGGGTCTAAGTGTCAGGCGGCCCTAGCGCATCGATCCTGCTCGCACCTAGCTATCATTATTGGGAGGATGGAAACCCTGCACCCCAATACCTTCACAGCATATTCGGCGCCGCGCTTTATGCAATCCACTTTTCGACCGGCACGGTCCTGTATTAAGTCTTAAATAATTCATCTGCAAGGGTCTAAGTGTCAGGCGGCCCATAGCGCATCGATCCTGCCTCGCACCTAGCTATCATTATTGGGAGGATGGAAACCGGGCCACCCCAATACCTTCACAGCATATTCGGCGCGCGCTTTATGCAATCCACCTTTTTTCGACCGGCACGGTCCTGTATTAAGTCTTAAATAATTCATCTGCAAGGGTCTAAGTGTCAGGCGGCCATAGCGCATCGATCCTGCCTCGCACCTAGCTATCATTATTGGAGGATGGAAACCCGGGCCACCCAATACCTTCACAGCATATTCGGCGCCGCGCTTTATGCAATCCACGTTTTTTCGACCGGCAGGGTCCTGTATTAAGTCTTAAATAATTCATCTGCAAGGGTCTAAGTGTCAGGCGGCCCATAGCGCATCGATCCTGCCTCGCACCTAGCTATCATTATTGGGAGGATGGAAACCCGGGCCACCCCAATACCTTCACAGCATATTCGGCGCGCGCTTTATGCAATCCACGTTTTTTCGACCGGCACGGTCCTGTATTAAGTCTTAAATAATTCATCTGCAAGGGTCTAAGTGTCAGGCGGCCCATAGCGCATCGATCCTGCCTCGCACCTAGCTATCATTATTGGGAGGATGGAAACCCGGCCACCCCAATACCTTCACAGCATATTCGGCGCCGCGCTTTATGCAATCCACGTTTTTTCGACCGGCACGGTCCTGTATTAAGTCTTAAATAATTCATCTGCAAGGGTCTAAGTGTCAGGCGGCCCATAGCGCATCGATCCTGCCTCGCACCTAGCTATCATTATTGGGAGGATGGAAACCCGTGGCCACCCCAATACCTTCACAGCATATTCGGCGCCGCGCTTTATGCAATCCACGTTTTTTCGACCGGCACGGTCCTGTATTAAGTCTTAAATAATTCATCTGCAAGGGTCTAAGTGTCAGGCGGCCCATAGCGCATCGATCCTGCTCGCACCTAGCTATCATTATTGGGAGGATGGAAACCCGGGCCACCCCAATACCTTCACAGCATATTCGGCGCCGCGCTTTATGCAATCCACGTTCTTTCGACCGGCACGGTCCTGTATTAAGTCTTAAATAATTCATCTGCAAGGGTCTAAGTGTCAGGCGGCCCATAGCGCATCGATCCTGCCTCGCACCTAGCTATCATTATTGGGAGGATGGAAACCCGGGCCACCCCAATACCTTCACAGCATATTCGGCGCCGCGCTTTATGCAATCCACGTTTTTTCGACCGGCACGGTCCTGTATTAAGTCTTAAATAATTCATCTGCAAGGGTCTAAGTGTCAGGCGGCCATAGCGCATCGATCCTGCCTCGCACCTAGCTATCATTATTGGGAGGATGGAAACCCGGGCCACCCCAATACCTTCACAGCATATTCGGCGCCGCGCTTTATGCAATCCACGTTTTTTCGACCGGCACGGTCCTGTATTAAGTCTTAAATAATTCATCTGCAAGGGTCTAAGTGTCAGGCGGCCCATAGCGCATCGATCCTGCCTCGCACCTAGCTATCATTATTGGGAGGATGGAAACCCGGCCACCCCAATACCTTCACAGCATATTCGGCGCCGCGCTTTATGCAATCCACGTTCTTTCGACCGGCACGGTCCTGTATTAAGTCTTAAATAATTCATCTGCAAGGGTCTAAGTGTCAGGCGGCCCATAGCGCATCGATCCTGCCTCGCACCTAGCTATCATTATTGGGAGGATGGAAACCCGGGCCACCCCAATACCTTCACAGCATATTCGGCGCCGCGCTTTATGCAATCCACGTTCTTTCGACCGGCACGGTCCTGTATTAAGTCTTAAATAATTCATCTGCAAGGGTCTAAGTGTCAGGCGGCCCATAGCGCATCGATCCTGCCTCGCACCTAGCTATCATTATTGGGAGGATGGAAACCCGGGCCACCCCAATACCTTCACAGCATATTCGGCGCCGCGCTTTATGCAATCCACGTTTTTTCGACCGGCAGGGTCCTGTATTAAGTCTTAAATAATTCATCTGCAAGGGTCTAAGTGTCAGGCGGCCCATAGCGCATCGATCCTGCCTCGCACCTAGCTATCATTATTGGGAGGATGGAAACCCGGCCACCCCAATACCTTCACAGCATATTCGGCGCCGCGCTTTATGCAATCCACGTTCTTTCGACCGGCACGGTCCTGTATTAAGTCTTAAATAATTCATCTGCAAGGGTCTAAGTGTCAGGCGGCCCATAGCGCATCGATCCTGCCTCGCACCTAGCTATCATTATTGGGAGGATGGAAACCCGGCCACCCCAATACCTTCACAGCATATTCGGCGCCGCGCTTTATGCAATCCACGTTTTTTCGACCGGCACGGTCCTGTATTAAGTCTTAAATAATTCATCTGCAAGGGTCTAAGTGTCAGGCGGCCCATAGCGCATCGATCCTGCCTCGCACCTAGCTATCATTATTGGGAGGATGGAAACCCGGGCCACCCCAATACCTTCACAGCATATTCGGCGCCGCGCTTTATGCAATCCACATTTTTTCGACCGGCACGGTCCTGTATTAAGTCTTAAATAATTCATCTGCAAGGGTCTAAGTGTCAGGCGGCCCATAGCGCATCGATCCTGCCTCGCACCTAGCTATCATTATTGGGAGGATGGAAACCCGGGCCACCCCAATACCTTCACAGCATATTCGGCGCCGCGCTTTATGCAATCCACGTTCTTTTCGACCGGCAGGGTCCTGTATTAAGTCTTAAATAATTCATCTGCAAGGGTCTAAGTGTCAGGCGGCCCATAGCGCATCGATCCTGCCTCGCACCTAGCTATCATTATTGGGAGGATGGAAACCCGGCCACCCCAATACCTTCACAGCATATTCGGCGCCGCGCTTTATGCAATCCACGTTCTTTCGACCGGCACGGTCCTGTATTAAGTCTTAAATAATTCATCTGCAAGGGTCTAAGTGTCAGGCGGCCCATAGCGCATCGATCCTGCCTCGCACCTAGCTATCATTATTGGGAGGATGGAAACCCGGGCCACCCCAATACCTTCACAGCATATTCGGCGCCGCGCTTTATGCAATCCACGTTCTTTCGACCGGCACGGTCCTGTATTAAGTCTTAAATAATTCATCTGCAAGGGTCTAAGTGTCAGGCGGCCCATAGCGCATCGATCCTGCCTCGCACCTAGCTATCATTATTGGGAGGATGGAAACCCGGGCCACCCCAATACCTTCACAGCATATTCGGCGCCGCGCTTTATGCAATCCACGTTCTTTCGACCGGCACGGTCCTGTATTAAGTCTTAAATAATTCATCTGCAAGGGTCTAAGTGTCAGGCGGCCCATAGCGCATCGATCCTGCCTCGCACCTAGCTATCATTATTGGGAGGATGGAAACCCGGCCACCCCAATACCTTCACAGCATATTCGGCGCCGCGCTTTATGCAATCCACGTTTTTTCGACCGGCACGGTCCTGTATTAAGTCTTAAATAATTCATCTGCAAGGGTCTAAGTGTCAGGCGGCCCATAGCGCATCGATCCTGCCTCGCACCTAGCTATCATTATTGGGAGGATGGAAACCCGGCCACCCCAATACCTTCACAGCATATTCGGCGCCGCGCTTTATGCAATCCACGTTCTTTCGACCGGCACGGTCCTGTATTAAGTCTTAAATAATTCATCTGCAAGGGTCTAAGTGTCAGGCGGCCCATAGCGCATCGATCCTGCCTCGCACCTAGCTATCATTATTGGGAGGATGGAAACCCGGCCACCCCAATACCTTCACAGCATATTCGGCGCCGCGCTTTATGCAATCCACGTTCTTTCGACCGGCACGGTCCTGTATTAAGTCTTAAATAATTCATCTGCAAGGGTCTAAGTGTCAGGCGGCCCATAGCGCATCGATCCTGCCTCGCACCTAGCTATCATTATTGGGAGGATGGAAACCCGGGCCACCCCAATACCTTCACAGCATATTCGGCGCCGCGCTTTATGCAATCCACGTTTTTTCGACCGGCACGGTCCTGTATTAAGTCTTAAATAATTCATCTGCAAGGGTCTAAGTGTCAGGCGGCCCATAGCGCATCGATCCTGCCTCGCACCTAGCTATCATTATTGGGAGGATGGAAACCCGGCCACCCCAATACCTTCACAGCATATTCGGCGCCGCGCTTTATGCAATCCACGTTCTTTCGACCGGCACGGTCCTGTATTAAGTCTTAAATAATTCATCTGCAAGGGTCTAAGTGTCAGGCGGCCCATAGCGCATCGATCCTGCCTCGCACCTAGCTATCATTATTGGGAGGATGGAAACCCGGGCCACCCCAATACCTTCACAGCATATTCGGCGCCGCGCTTTATGCAATCCACGTTTTTTCGACCGGCACGGTCCTGTATTAAGTCTTAAATAATTCATCTGCAAGGGTCTAAGTGTCAGGCGGCCCATAGCGCATCGATCCTGCCTCGCACCTAGCTATCATTATTGGGAGGATGGAAACCCGGGCCACCCCAATACCTTCACAGCATATTCGGCGCCGCGCTTTATGCAATCCACGTTCTTTCGACCGGCACGGTCCTGTATTAAGTCTTAAATAATTCATCTGCAAGGGTCTAAGTGTCAGGCGGCCCATAGCGCATCGATCCTGCCTCGCACCTAGCTATCATTATTGGGAGGATGGAAACCCGGCCACCCCAATACCTTCACAGCATATTCGGCGCCGCGCTTTATGCAATCCACGTTTTTCGACCGGCACGGTCCTGTATTAAGTCTTAAATAATTCATCTGCAAGGGTCTAAGTGTCAGGCGGCCCATAGCGCATCGATCCTGCCTCGCACCTAGCTATCATTATTGGGAGGATGGAAACCCGGGCCACCCCAATACCTTCACAGCATATTCGGCGCCGCGCTTTATGCAATCCACGTTCTTTCGACCGGCACGGTCCTGTATTAAGTCTTAAATAATTCATCTGCAAGGGTCTAAGTGTCAGGCGGCCCATAGCGCATCGATCCTGCCTCGCACCTAGCTATCATTATTGGGAGGATGGAAACCCGGGCCACCCCAATACCTTCACAGCATATTCGGCGCCGCGCTTTATGCAATCCACGTTTTTTCGACCGGCAGGGTCCTGTATTAAGTCTTAAATAATTCATCTGCAAGGGTCTAAGTGTCAGGCGGCCCATAGCGCATCGATCCTGCCTCGCACCTAGCTATCATTATTGGGAGGATGGAAACCCGGCCACCCCAATACCTTCACAGCATATTCGGCGCCGCGCTTTATGCAATCCACGTTTTTTCGACCGGCACGGTCCTGTATTAAGTCTTAAATAATTCATCTGCAAGGGTCTAAGTGTCAGGCGGCCCATAGCGCATCGATCCTGCCTCGCACCTAGCTATCATTATTGGGAGGATGGAAACCCGGCCACCCCAATACCTTCACAGCATATTCGGCGCCGCGCTTTATGCAATCCACGTTCTTTCGACCGGCACGGTCCTGTATTAAGTCTTAAATAATTCATCTGCAAGGGTCTAAGTGTCAGGCGGCCCATAGCGCATCGATCCTGCCTCGCACCTAGCTATCATTATTGGGAGGATGGAAACCCGGGCCACCCCAATACCTTCACAGCATATTCGGCGCCGCGCTTTATGCAATCCACGTTCTTTCGACCGGCACGGTCCTGTATTAAGTCTTAAATAATTCATCTGCAAGGGTCTAAGTGTCAGGCGGCCCATAGCGCATCGATCCTGCCTCGCACCTAGCTATCATTATTGGGAGGATGGAAACCCGGGCCACCCCAATACCTTCACAGCATATTCGGCGCCGCGCTTTATGCAATCCACGTTTTTTCGACCGGCACGGTCCTGTATTAAGTCTTAAATAATTCATCTGCAAGGGTCTAAGTGTCAGGCGGCCCATAGCGCATCGATCCTGCCTCGCACCTAGCTATCATTATTGGGAGGATGGAAACCCGGGCCACCCCAATACCTTCACAGCATATTCGGCGCCGCGCTTTATGCAATCCACGTTCTTTCGACCGGCACGGTCCTGTATTAAGTCTTAAATAATTCATCTGCAAGGGTCTAAGTGTCAGGCGGCCCATAGCGCATCGATCCTGCCTCGCACCTAGCTATCATTATTGGGAGGATGGAAACCCGGGCCACCCCAATACCTTCACAGCATATTCGGCGCCGCGCTTTATGCAATCCACGTTTTTTCGACCGGCACGGTCCTGTATTAAGTCTTAAATAATTCATCTGCAAGGGTCTAAGTGTCAGGCGGCCCATAGCGCATCGATCCTGCCTCGCACCTAGCTATCATTATTGGGAGGATGGAAACCCGGGCCACCCCAATACCTTCACAGCATATTCGGCGCCGCGCTTTATGCAATCCACGTTTTTTCGACCGGCACGGTCCTGTATTAAGTCTTAAATAATTCATCTGCAAGGGTCTAAGTGTCAGGCGGCCCATAGCGCATCGATCCTGCCTCGCACCTAGCTATCATTATTGGGAGGATGGAAACCCGGCCACCCCAATACCTTCACAGCATATTCGGCGCCGCGCTTTATGCAATCCACGTTTTTTCGACCGGCACGGTCCTGTATTAAGTCTTAAATAATTCATCTGCAAGGGTCTAAGTGTCAGGCGGCCCATAGCGCATCGATCCTGCCTCGCACCTAGCTATCATTATTGGGAGGATGGAAACCCGGCCACCCCAATACCTTCACAGCATATTCGGCGCCGCGCTTTATGCAATCCACGTTCTTTCGACCGGCACGGTCCTGTATTAAGTCTTAAATAATTCATCTGCAAGGGTCTAAGTGTCAGGCGGCCCATAGCGCATCGATCCTGCCTCGCACCTAGCTATCATTATTGGGAGGATGGAAACCCGGGCCACCCCAATACCTTCACAGCATATTCGGCGCCGCGCTTTATGCAATCCACGTTCTTTCGACCGGCACGGTCCTGTATTAAGTCTTAAATAATTCATCTGCAAGGGTCTAAGTGTCAGGCGGCCCATAGCGCATCGATCCTGCCTCGCACCTAGCTATCATTATTGGGAGGATGGAAACCCGGGCCACCCCAATACCTTCACAGCATATTCGGCGCCGCGCTTTATGCAATCCACGTTTTTTCGACCGGCACGGTCCTGTATTAAGTCTTAAATAATTCATCTGCAAGGGTCTAAGTGTCAGGCGGCCCATAGCGCATCGATCCTGCCTCGCACCTAGCTATCATTATTGGGAGGATGGAAACCCGGGCCACCCCAATACCTTCACAGCATATTCGGCGCCGCGCTTTATGCAATCCACGTTCTTTCGACCGGCACGGTCCTGTATTAAGTCTTAAATAATTCATCTGCAAGGGTCTAAGTGTCAGGCGGCCCATAGCGCATCGATCCTGCCTCGCACCTAGCTATCATTATTGGGAGGATGGAAACCCGGGCCACCCCAATACCTTCACAGCATATTCGGCGCCGCGCTTTATGCAATCCACGTTCTTTCGACCGGCACGGTCCTGTATTAAGTCTTAAATAATTCATCTGCAAGGGTCTAAGTGTCAGGCGGCCCATAGCGCATCGATCCTGCCTCGCACCTAGCTATCATTATTGGGAGGATGGAAACCCGGCCACCCCAATACCTTCACAGCATATTCGGCGCCGCGCTTTATGCAATCCACGTTTTTTCGACCGGCACGGTCCTGTATTAAGTCTTAAATAATTCATCTGCAAGGGTCTAAGTGTCAGGCGGCCCATAGCGCATCGATCCTGCCTCGCACCTAGCTATCATTATTGGGAGGATGGAAACCCGGGCCACCCCAATACCTTCACAGCATATTCGGCGCCGCGCTTTATGCAATCCACGTTTTTTCGACCGGCACGGTCCTGTATTAAGTCTTAAATAATTCATCTGCAAGGGTCTAAGTGTCAGGCGGCCCATAGCGCATCGATCCTGCCTCGCACCTAGCTATCATTATTGGGAGGATGGAAACCCGGCCACCCCAATACCTTCACAGCATATTCGGCGCCGCGCTTTATGCAATCCACGTTCTTTCGACCGGCACGGTCCTGTATTAAGTCTTAAATAATTCATCTGCAAGGGTCTAAGTGTCAGGCGGCCCATAGCGCATCGATCCTGCCTCGCACCTAGCTATCATTATTGGGAGGATGGAAACCCGGCCACCCCAATACCTTCACAGCATATTCGGCGCCGCGCTTTATGCAATCCACGTTTTTTCGACCGGCAGGGTCCTGTATTAAGTCTTAAATAATTCATCTGCAAGGGTCTAAGTGTCAGGCGGCCCATAGCGCATCGATCCTGCCTCGCACCTAGCTATCATTATTGGGAGGATGGAAACCCGGGCCACCCCAATACCTTCACAGCATATTCGGCGCCGCGCTTTATGCAATCCACGTTCTTTCGACCGGCACGGTCCTGTATTAAGTCTTAAATAATTCATCTGCAAGGGTCTAAGTGTCAGGCGGCCCATAGCGCATCGATCCTGCCTCGCACCTAGCTATCATTATTGGGAGGATGGAAACCCGGCCACCCCAATACCTTCACAGCATATTCGGCGCCGCGCTTTATGCAATCCACGTTCTTTCGACCGGCACGGTCCTGTATTAAGTCTTAAATAATTCATCTGCAAGGGTCTAAGTGTCAGGCGGCCCATAGCGCATCGATCCTGCCTCGCACCTAGCTATCATTATTGGGAGGATGGAAACCCGGCCACCCCAATACCTTCACAGCATATTCGGCGCCGCGCTTTATGCAATCCACGTTTTTCGACCGGCACGGTCCTGTATTAAGTCTTAAATAATTCATCTGCAAGGGTCTAAGTGTCAGGCGGCCCATAGCGCATCGATCCTGCCTCGCACCTAGCTATCATTATTGGGAGGATGGAAACCCGGCCACCCCAATACCTTCACAGCATATTCGGCGCCGCGCTTTATGCAATCCACGTTCTTTCGACCGGCACGGTCCTGTATTAAGTCTTAAATAATTCATCTGCAAGGGTCTAAGTGTCAGGCGGCCCATAGCGCATCGATCCTGCCTCGCACCTAGCTATCATTATTGGGAGGATGGAAACCCGGGCCACCCCAATACCTTCACAGCATATTCGGCGCCGCGCTTTATGCAATCCACGTTCTTTCGACCGGCACGGTCCTGTATTAAGTCTTAAATAATTCATCTGCAAGGGTCTAAGTGTCAGGCGGCCCATAGCGCATCGATCCTGCCTCGCACCTAGCTATCATTATTGGGAGGATGGAAACCCGGCCACCCCAATACCTTCACAGCATATTCGGCGCCGCGCTTTATGCAATCCACGTTCTTTCGACCGGCACGGTCCTGTATTAAGTCTTAAATAATTCATCTGCAAGGGTCTAAGTGTCAGGCGGCCCATAGCGCATCGATCCTGCCTCGCACCTAGCTATCATTATTGGGAGGATGGAAACCCGGGCCACCCCAATACCTTCACAGCATATTCGGCGCCGCGCTTTATGCAATCCACATTCTTTCGACCGGCACGGTCCTGTATTAAGTCTTAAATAATTCATCTGCAAGGGTCTAAGTGTCAGGCGGCCCATAGCGCATCGATCCTGCCTCGCACCTAGCTATCATTATTGGGAGGATGGAAACCCGGCCACCCCAATACCTTCACAGCATATTCGGCGCCGCGCTTTATGCAATCCACGTTCTTTCGACCGGCACGGTCCTGTATTAAGTCTTAAATAATTCATCTGCAAGGGTCTAAGTGTCAGGCGGCCCATAGCGCATCGATCCTGCCTCGCACCTAGCTATCATTATTGGGAGGATGGAAACCCGGCCACCCCAATACCTTCACAGCATATTCGGCGCCGCGCTTTATGCAATCCACGTTCTTTCGACCGGCACGGTCCTGTATTAAGTCTTAAATAATTCATCTGCAAGGGTCTAAGTGTCAGGCGGCCCATAGCGCATCGATCCTGCCTCGCACCTAGCTATCATTATTGGGAGGATGGAAACCCGGCCACCCCAATACCTTCACAGCATATTCGGCGCCGCGCTTTATGCAATCCACGTTCTTTCGACCGGCACGGTCCTGTATTAAGTCTTAAATAATTCATCTGCAAGGGTCTAAGTGTCAGGCGGCCCATAGCGCATCGATCCTGCCTCGCACCTAGCTATCATTATTGGGAGGATGGAAACCCGGCCACCCCAATACCTTCACAGCATATTCGGCGCCGCGCTTTATGCAATCCACGTTCTTTCGACCGGCACGGTCCTGTATTAAGTCTTAAATAATTCATCTGCAAGGGTCTAAGTGTCAGGCGGCCCATAGCGCATCGATCCTGCCTCGCACCTAGCTATCATTATTGGGAGGATGGAAACCCGGCCACCCCAATACCTTCACAGCATATTCGGCGCCGCGCTTTATGCAATCCACGTTCTTTCGACCGGCACGGTCCTGTATTAAGTCTTAAATAATTCATCTGCAAGGGTCTAAGTGTCAGGCGGCCCATAGCGCATCGATCCTGCCTCGCACCTAGCTATCATTATTGGGAGGATGGAAACCCGGCCACCCCAATACCTTCACAGCATATTCGGCGCCGCGCTTTATGCAATCCACGTTCTTTCGACCGGCACGGTCCTGTATTAAGTCTTAAATAATTCATCTGCAAGGGTCTAAGTGTCAGGCGGCCCATAGCGCATCGATCCTGCCTCGCACCTAGCTATCATTATTGGGAGGATGGAAACCCGGGCCACCCCAATACCTTCACAGCATATTCGGCGCCGCGCTTTATGCAATCCACGTTCTTTCGACCGGCACGGTCCTGTATTAAGTCTTAAATAATTCATCTGCAAGGGTCTAAGTGTCAGGCGGCCCATAGCGCATCGATCCTGCCTCGCACCTAGCTATCATTATTGGGAGGATGGAAACCCGGCCACCCCAATACCTTCACAGCATATTCGGCGCCGCGCTTTATGCAATCCACGTTCTTTCGACCGGCACGGTCCTGTATTAAGTCTTAAATAATTCATCTGCAAGGGTCTAAGTGTCAGGCGGCCCATAGCGCATCGATCCTGCCTCGCACCTAGCTATCATTATTGGGAGGATGGAAACCCGGGCCACCCCAATACCTTCACAGCATATTCGGCGCCGCGCTTTATGCAATCCACGTTTTTTCGACCGGCAGGGTCCTGTATTAAGTCTTAAATAATTCATCTGCAAGGGTCTAAGTGTCAGGCGGCCCATAGCGCATCGATCCTGCCTCGCACCTAGCTATCATTATTGGGAGGATGGAAACCCGGCCACCCAATACCTTCACAGCATATTCGGCGCCGCGCTTTATGCAATCCACATTCTTTCGACCGGCACGGTCCTGTATTAAGTCTTAAATAATTCATCTGCAAGGGTCTAAGTGTCAGGCGGCCCATAGCGCATCGATCCTGCCTCGCACCTAGCTATCATTATTGGGAGGATGGAAACCCGGGCCACCCCAATACCTTCACAGCATATTCGGCGCCGCGCTTTATGCAATCCACGTTTTTTCGACCGGCACGGTCCTGTATTAAGTCTTAAATAATTCATCTGCAAGGGTCTAAGTGTCAGGCGGCCCATAGCGCATCGATCCTGCCTCGCACCTAGCTATCATTATTGGGAGGATGGAAACCCGGCCACCCCAATACCTTCACAGCATATTCGGCGCCGCGCTTTATGCAATCCACGTTTTTTCGACCGGCACGGTCCTGTATTAAGTCTTAAATAATTCATCTGCAAGGGTCTAAGTGTCAGGCGGCCCATAGCGCATCGATCCTGCCTCGCACCTAGCTATCATTATTGGGAGGATGGAAACCCGGGCCACCCCAATACCTTCACAGCATATTCGGCGCCGCGCTTTATGCAATCCACGTTTTTCGACCGGCACGGTCCTGTATTAAGTCTTAAATAATTCATCTGCAAGGGTCTAAGTGTCAGGCGGCCCATAGCGCATCGATCCTGCCTCGCACCTAGCTATCATTATTGGGAGGATGGAAACCCGGCCACCCCAATACCTTCACAGCATATTCGGCGCCGCGCTTTATGCAATCCACGTTCTTTTCGACCGGCAGGGTCCTGTATTAAGTCTTAAATAATTCATCTGCAAGGGTCTAAGTGTCAGGCGGCCCATAGCGCATCGATCCTGCCTCGCACCTAGCTATCATTATTGGGAGGATGGAAACCCGGGCCACCCCAATACCTTCACAGCATATTCGGCGCCGCGCTTTATGCAATCCACGTTTTTTCGACCGGCAGGTCCTGTATTAAGTCTTAAATAATTCATCTGCAAGGGTCTAAGTGTCAGGCGGCCCATAGCGCATCGATCCTGCCTCGCACCTAGCTATCATTATTGGGAGGATGGAAACCCGGCCACCCCAATACCTTCACAGCATATTCGGCGCCGCGCTTTATGCAATCCACGTTCTTTCGACCGGCAGGGTCCTGTATTAAGTCTTAAATAATTCATCTGCAAGGGTCTAAGTGTCAGGCGGCCCATAGCGCATCGATCCTGCCTCGCACCTAGCTATCATTATTGGGAGGATGGAAACCCGGGCCACCCCAATACCTTCACAGCATATTCGGCGCCGCGCTTTATGCAATCCACGTTCTTTCGACCGGCAGGGTCCTGTATTAAGTCTTAAATAATTCATCTGCAAGGGTCTAAGTGTCAGGCGGCCCATAGCGCATCGATCCTGCCTCGCACCTAGCTATCATTATTGGGAGGATGGAAACCCGGGCCACCCCAATACCTTCACAGCATATTCGGCGCCGCGCTTTATGCAATCCACGTTTTTTCGACCGGCAGGTCCTGTATTAAGTCTTAAATAATTCATCTGCAAGGGTCTAAGTGTCAGGCGGCCCATAGCGCATCGATCCTGCCTCGCACCTAGCTATCATTATTGGGAGGATGGAAACCCGGCCACCCCAATACCTTCACAGCATATTCGGCGCCGCGCTTTATGCAATCCACGTTCTTTCGACCGGCACGGTCCTGTATTAAGTCTTAAATAATTCATCTGCAAGGGTCTAAGTGTCAGGCGGCCATAGCGCATCGATCCTGCCTCGCACCTAGCTATCATTATTGGAGGATGGAAACCCGGCCACCCCAATACCTTCACAGCATATTCGGCGCCGCGCTTTATGCAATCCACGTTTTTTCGACCGGCAGGTCCTGTATTAAGTCTTAAATAATTCATCTGCAAGGGTCTAAGTGTCAGGCGGCCCATAGCGCATCGATCCTGCCTCGCACCTAGCTATCATTATTGGAGGATGGAAACCCGGGCCACCCCAATACCTTCACAGCATATTCGGCGCCCGCTTTATGCAATCCACATTTTTCGACCGGCACGGTCCTGTATTAAGTCTTAAATAATTCATCTGCAAGGGTCTAAGTGTCAGGCGGCCCATAGCGCATCGATCCTGCCTCGCACCTAGCTATCATTATTGGGAGGATGGAAACCCGGGCCACCCCAATACCTTCACAGCATATTCGGCGCCGCGCTTTATGCAATCCACGTTCTTTCGACCGGCACGGTCCTGTATTAAGTCTTAAATAATTCATCTGCAAGGGTCTAAGTGTCAGGCGGCCATAGCGCATCGATCCTGCCTCGCACCTAGCTATCATTATTGGCGAGGATGGAAACCCGGCCACCCCAATACCTTCACAGCATATTCGGCGCCGCGCTTTATGCAATCCACGTTCTTTCGACCGGCAGGGTCCTGTATTAAGTCTTAAATAATTCATCTGCAAGGGTCTAAGTGTCAGGCGCCCATAGCGCATCGATCCTGCCTCGCACCTAGCTATCATTATTGGCGAGGATGGAAACCCGGGCCACCCCAATACCTTCACAGCATATTCGGCGCCGCGCTTTATGCAATCCACATTTTTTCGACCGGCACGGTCCTGTATTAAGTCTTAAATAATTCATCTGCAAGGGTCTAAGTGTCAGGCGGCCCATAGCGCATCGATCCTGCCTCGCACCTAGCTATCATTATTGGAGGATGGAAACCCGGGCCACCCCAATACCTTCACAGCATATTCGGCGCCGCGCTTTATGCAATCCACGTTCTTTCGACGGCAGGGTCCTGTATTAAGTCTTAAATAATTCATCTGCAAGGGTCTAAGTGTCAGGCGGCCATAGCGCATCGATCCTGCCTCGCCACCTAGCTATCATTATTGGGAGGATGGAAACCCGGCCACCCCAATACCTTCACAGCATATTCGGCGCCGCGCTTTATGCAATCCACATTCTTTCGACCGGCAGGGTCCTGTATTAAGTCTTAAATAATTCATCTGCAAGGGTCTAAGTGTCAGGCGGCCCATAGCGCATCGATCCTGCCTCGCACCTAGCTATCATTATTGGGAGGATGGAAACCCGGCCACCCCAATACCTTCACAGCATATTCGGCGCCGCGCTTTATGCAATCCACATTTTTCGACCGGCAGGGTCCTGTATTAAGTCTTAAATAATTCATCTGCAAGGGTCTAAGTGTCAGGCGGCCATAGCGCATCGATCCTGCCTCGCACCTAGCTATCATTATTGGGAGGATGGAAACCCGGCCACCCCAATACCTTCACAGCATATTCGGCGCCGCGCTTTATGCAATCCACGTTTTTCGACCGGCACGGTCCTGTATTAAGTCTTAAATAATTCATCTGCAAGGGTCTAAGTGTCAGGCGGCCCATAGCGCATCGATCCTGCCTCGCACCTAGCTATCATTATTGGGAGGATGGAAACCCGGCCACCCCAATACCTTCACAGCATATTCGGCGCCGCGCTTTATGCAATCCACATTTTTTCGACCGGCACGGTCCTGTATTAAGTCTTAAATAATTCATCTGCAAGGGTCTAAGTGTCAGGCGGCCCATAGCGCATCGATCCTGCCTCGCACCTAGCTATCATTATTGGAGGATGGAAACCCGGCCACCCCAATACCTTCACAGCATATTCGGCGCCGCGCTTTATGCAATCCACATTCTTTCGACCGGCACGGTCCTGTATTAAGTCTTAAATAATTCATCTGCAAGGGTCTAAGTGTCAGGCGGCCATAGCGCATCGATCCTGCCTCGCACCTAGCTATCATTATTGCGAGGATGGAAACCCAGGCCACCCCAATACCTTCACAGCATATTCGGCGCCGCGCTTTATGCAATCCACATTTTTTCGACCGGCAGGTCCTGTATTAAGTCTTAAATAATTCATCTGCAAGGGTCTAAGTGTCAGGCGGCCCATAGCGCATCGATCCTGCCTCGCACCTAGCTATCATTATTGGGGAGGATGGAAACCCGGCCACCCCAATACCTTCACAGCATATTCGGCGCCGCGCTTTATGCAATCCACGTTTTTCGACCGGCAGGGTCCTGTATTAAGTCTTAAATAATTCATCTGCAAGGGTCTAAGTGTCAGGCGGCCATAGCGCATCGATCCTGCCTCGCACCTAGCTATCATTATTGGGAGGATGGAAACCCTGGCCACCCCAATACATTCACAGCATATTCGGCGCCGCGCTTTATGCAATCCACATTCTTTCGACCGGCAGGGTCCTGTATTAAGTCTTAAATAATTCATCCGCAAGGGTCTAAGTGTCAGGCGGCCATAGCGCATCGATCCTGCCTCGCACCTAGCTATCATTATTGGAGGATGGAAACCCGGGCCACCCCAATACCTTCACAGCATATTCGGCGCCGCGCTTTATGCAATCCACGTTTTTCGACCGGCACGGGTCCTGTATTAAGTCTTAAATAATTCATCTGCAAGGGTCTAAGTGTCAGGCGGCCCATAGCGCATCGATCCTGCCTCGCCACCTAGCTATCATTATTGGGAGGATGGAAACCCGGGCCACCCCAATACCTTCACAGCATATTCGGCGCCGCGCTTTATGCAATCCACATTTTTCGACCGGCACGGTCCTGTATTAAGTCTTAAATAATTCATCTGCAAGGGTCTAAGTGTCAGGCGGCCCATAGCGCATCGATCCTGCCTCGCACCTAGCTATCATTATTGGGAGGATGGAAACCCGGGCCACCCCAATACCTTTCACAGCATATTCGGCGCCGCGCTTTATGCAATCCACGTTTTTTCGACCGGCAGGTCCTGTATTAAGTCTTAAATAATTCATCTGCAAGGGTCTAAGTGTCAGGCGGCCCATAGCGCATCGATCCTGCCTCGCACCTAGCTATCATTATTGGGAGGATGGAAACCCGGCCACCCCAATACCTTCACAGCATATTCGGCGCCGCGCTTTATGCAATCCACGTTTTTCGACCGGCAGGGTCCTGTATTAAGTCTTAAATAATTCATCTGCAAGGGTCTAAGTGTCAGGCGGCCCATAGCGCATCGATCCTGCCTCGCACCTAGCTATCATTATTGGAGGATGGAAACCCGGGCCACCCCAATACCTTCACAGCATATTCGGCGCCGCGCTTTATGCAATCCACGTTTTTCGACCGCAGGGTCCTGTATTAAGTCTTAAATAATTCATCTGCAAGGGTCTAAGTGTCAGGCGGCCCATAGCGCATCGATCCTGCTCGCACCTAGCTATCATTATTGGGAGGATGGAAACCCGGGCCACCCCAATACCTTCACAGCATATTCGGCGCCGCGCTTTATGCCAATCCACATTCTTTCGACCGGCAGGGTCCTGTATTAAGTCTTAAATAATTCATCTGCAAGGGTCTAAGTGTCAGGCGGCCCATAGCGCATCGATCCTGCCTCGCACCTAGCTATCATTATTGGGAGGATGGAACCCGGCCACCCCAATACCTTCACAGCATATTCGGCGCCGCGCTTTATGCAATCCACGTTTTTCGACCGGCAGGGTCCTGTATTAAGTCTTAAATAATTCATCTGCAAGGGTCTAAGTGTCAGGCGGCCCATAGCGCATCGATCCTGCCTCGCACCTAGCTATCATTATTGGAGGATGGAAACCCGGGCCACCCCAATACCTTCACAGCATATTCGGCGCCGCGCTTTATGCAATCCACATTTTTTCGACCGGCACGGTCCTGTATTAAGTCTTAAATAATTCATCTGCAAGGGTCTAAGTGTCAGGCGCCCATAGCGCATCGATCCTGCCTCGCCACCTAGCTATCATTATTGGGAGGATGGAAACCCGGCCACCCCAATACCTTCACAGCATATTCGGCGCCACGCTTTATGCAATCCACGTTTTTCGACCGGCACGGTCCTGTATTAAGTCTTAAATAATTCATCTGCAAGGGTCTAAGTGTCAGGCGGCCATAGCGCATCGATCCTGCCTCGCACCTAGCTATCATTATTGGAGGATGGAAACCCAGGCCACCCAATACCTTCACAGCATATTCGGCGCCGCGCTTTATGCAATCCACGTTCTTTCGACCGGCACGGTCCTGTATTAAGTCTTAAATAATTCATCTGCAAGGGTCTAAGTGTCAGGCGGCCCATAGCGCATCGATCCTGCCTCGCACCTAGCTATCATTATTGGGAGGATGGAAACCCGGGCCACCCCAATACCTTCACAGCATATTCGGCGCCGCGCTTTATGCAATCCACGTTTTTCGACCGCAGGTCCTGTATTAAGTCTTAAATAATTCATCTGCAAGGTCTAAGTGTCAGGCGGCCCATAGCGCATCGATCCTGCCTCGCACCTAGCTATCATTATTGGGAGGATGGAAACCCGGGCCACCCAATACCTTCACAGCATATTCGGCGCGCGCTTTATGCAATCCACGTTTTTTCGACCGGCACGGTCCTGTATTAAGTCTTAAATAATTCATCTGCAAGGGTCTAAGTGTCAGGCGGCCCATAGCGCATCGATCCTGCCTCGCCACCTAGCTATCATTATTGGGAGGATGGAAACCCGGGCCACCCCAATACCTTCACAGCATATTCGGCGCCGCGCTTTATGCAATCCACGTTTTTCGACCGGCACGGTCCTGTATTAAGTCTTAAATAATTCATCTGCAAGGGTCTAAGTGTCAGGCGGCCATAGCGCATCGATCCTGCCTCGCACCTAGCTATCATTATTGGGAGGATGGAAAACCGGCCACCCCAATACCTTCACAGCATATTCGGCGCCGCGCTTTATGCAATCCACGTTTTTCGACCGGCAGGGTCCTGTATTAAGTCTTAAATAATTCATCTGCAAGCGGTCTAAGTGTCAGGCGGCCCATAGCGCATCGATCCTGCTCGCACCTAGCTATCATTATTGGAGGATGGAAACCCGGCCACCCCAATACCTTCACAGCATATTCGGCGCCGCGCTTTATGCAATCCACGTTTTTCGACCGGCAGGGTCCTGTATTAAGTCTTAAATAATTCATCTGCAAGGGTCTAAGTGTCAGGCGGCCCATAGCGCATCGATCCTGCCTCGCACCTAGCTATCATTATTGGGAGGATGGAAACCCGGCCACCCCAATACCTTCACAGCATATTCGGCGCCGCGCTTTATGCAATCCACGTTCTTTCGACGGCAGGTCCTGTATTAAGTCTTAAATAATTCATCTGCAAGGGTCTAAGTGTCAGGCGGCCCATAGCGCATCGATCCTGCCTCGCACCTAGCTATCATTATTGGGAGGATGGAAACCCGGCCACCCCAATACCTTCACAGCATATTCGGCGCCGCCGCTTTATGCAATCCACATTCTTTCGACCGCAGGGTCCTGTATTAAGTCTTAAATAATTCATCTGCAAGGGTCTAAGTGTCAGGCGGCCCATAGCGCATCGATCCTGCCTCGCACCTAGCTATCATTATTGCGAGGATGGAAACCCGGCCACCCCAATACCTTCACAGCATATTCGGCGCCGCGCTTTATGCAATCCACGTTTTTTCGACCGGCACGGTCCTGTATTAAGTCTTAAATAATTCATCTGCAAGGGTCTAAGTGTCAGGCGGCCCATAGCGCATCGATCCTGCCTCGCACCTAGCTATCATTATTGGGAGGATGGAAACCCGGCCACCCCAATACCTTCACAGCATATTTCGCGCCGCGCTTTATGCAATCCACTTTCTTTCGACCGGCACGGTCCTGTATTAAGTCTTAAATAATTCATCTGCAAGGGTCTAAGTGTCAGGGCAGCCCGTAGCGCATCGATCCTGCCTCGCACCTAGCTATCATTATTGGGAGGATGGAAACCCAGCCACCCCAATACCTTCACAGCATATTCGGCGCCACGCTTTATGCAATCCACGTTCTTTTCGACCGGCAGGGTCCTGTATTAAGTCTTAAATAATTCATCTGCAAGGGTCTAAGTGTCAGGCGGCCATAGCGCATCGATCCTGCCTCGCACCTAGCTATCATTATTGGGAGGATGGAAACCCGAGCCACCCCAATACCTTCACAGCATATTCGCGCCGCCTTTATGCAATCCACGTTTTTTCGACCGGCAGGTCCTGTATTAAGTCTTAAATAATTCATCTGCAAGGGTCTAAGTGTCAGGCGGCCCATAGCGCATCGATCCTGCCTCGCACCTAGCTATCATTATTGGGAGGATGGAAACCCGGCCACCCCAATACCTTCACAGCATATTCGGCGCGCGCTTTATGCAATCCACGTTTTTCGACCGGCAGGGTCCTGTATTAAGTCTTAAATAATTCATCTGCAAGGGTCTAAGTGTCAGGCGCCCATAGCGCATCGATCCTGCCTCGCACACTAGCTATCATTATTGGGAGATGGAAACCCGGGCACCCCAATACCTTCACAGCATATTCGGCGCCGCGCTTTATGCAATCCACGTTTTTTCGACCGGCAGGGTCCTGTATTAAGTCTTAAATAATTCATCTGCAAGGGTCTAAGTGTCAGGCGGCCCATAGCGCATCGATCCTGCCTCGCACCTAGCTATCATTATTGGGAGGATGGAAACCGGCCATACCTTCACAGCATATTCGGCGCCGCGCTTTATGCAATCCACATTTCTTTCGACCGGCACGTCCTGTATTAAGTCTTAAATAATTCATCTGCAAGGGTCTAAGTGTCAGGCGCCCATAGCGCATCGATCCTGCTCGCACCTAGCCACCCCTTCACAGCATATCGCCGCTTTATGCAATCTAGACGGGGTCCTGTATTAAGCAAGGCATAGCGTCGATCCTGAATCCCGGGCCACCCATACCTTCACAGCATATTCGCATGCAATCCACATTCTTTCGACCGGCAGGGTCCTGTATTACAAATAATTCATCTGCAAGGGTCTAGTGTCAGGCGGCCCATAGCGCATCGATCCTGCCTCGCACCTAGCTATCATTATTGGAGGATGGAAACCGGCCACCCCAATACCTTCACAGCATATTCGGCGCCGCGCTTTATGCAATCCACGTTTTTTTCGACCGGCAGGTCCTGTATTAAGTCTTAAATAATTCATCTGCAAGGGTCTAAGTGTCAGGCGGCCCTAGCGCATCGATCCTGCCTCGCACCTAGCTATCATTATTGGGAGGATGGAAACCGGCCACCCCAATAGCCGCGCTTTATGCAATCCACGTTTTTTCGACCGGCACGGTCCTGTATTAAGTCTTAAATAATTCATCTGCAAGGGTCTAAGTGTCAGGCGGCCATAGCGCATCGATCCTGCCTCGCACCTAGCTATCATTATTGGGAGGATGGAAACCCGCCACCCCAATACCTTCACAGCATATTCGGCGCCCGCTTTATGCAATCCACATTTTTTCGACCGGCAGGGTCCTGTATTAAGTCTTAAATAATTCATCTGCAAGGGTCTAAGTGTCAGGCGGCCCATAGCGCATCGATCCTGCCTCGCACCTAGCTATCATTATTGGGAGGATGGAAACCCGGGCCACCCCAATACCTTCACAGCATATTCGGCGCCCGGCTTTATGCAATCCACGTTCTTTCGACCGGCACGGTCCTGTATTAAGTCTTAAATAATTCATCTGCAAGGGTCTAAGTGTCAGGCGGCCCATAGCGCATCGATCCTGCCTCGCACCTAGCTATCATTATTGGGAGGATGGAAACCCGGGCCACCCCAATACCTTCACAGCATATTCGGCGCCCGCTTTATGCAATCCACGTTCTTTCGACCGGCAGGGTCCTGTATTAAGTCTTAAATAATTCATCTGCAAGGGTCTAAGTGTCAGGCGGCCCATAGCGCATCGATCCTGCCTCGCACCTAGCTATCATTATTGGGAGGATGGAAACCCGGGCCACCCCAATACCTTCACAGCATATTCGGCGCCGCGCTTTATGCAATCCACATTCTTTCGACCGGCAGGGTCCTGTATTAAGTCTTAAATAATTCATCTGCAAGGGTCTAAGTGTCAGGCGCCCATAGCGCATCGATCCTGCCTCGCACCTAGCTATCATTATTGGGAGGATGGAAACCCGGGCCACCCCAATACCTTCACAGCATATTCGGCGCCGCGCTTTATGCAATCCACGTTCTTTCGACCGGCAGGGTCCTGTATTAAGTCTTAAAATAATTCATCTGCAAGGGTCTAAGTGTCAGGCGGCCCATAGCGCATCGATCCTGCTCGCACCTAGCTATCATTATTGGGAGGATGGAAACCCTAGCCACCCCAATACCTTCACAGCATATTCCGGCGCCGCGCTTTATGCAATCCACATTCTTTCGACCGGCAGCGGTCCTGTATTAAGTCTTAAATAATTCATCTGCAAGGGTCTAAGTGTCAGGCGGCCCATAGCGCATCGATCCTGCCTCGCACCTAGCTATCATTATTGGAGGATGGAAACCCGGGCCACCCCAATACACTTCACAGCATATTCGGCGCCGCGCTTTATGCAATCCACAGTTCTTTTCGACCGGCAGCGGTCCTGTATTAAGTCTTAAATAATTCATCTGCAAGGGTCTAAGTGTCAGGCGGCCCATAGCGCATCGATCCTGCCTCGCACCTAGCTATCATTATTGGGAGGATGGAAACCCGGCCACCCCAATTACCTTCACCAGCATATTCGGCGCACGCTTTATGCAATCCACGTTTTTCGACCGGCAGCGTCCTGTATTAAGTCTTAAATAATTCATCTGCAAGGGGTCTAAGTGTCAGGCGGCCCATAGCGCATCGATCCTGCCTCGCACCTAGCTATCATTATTGGGGAGGATGGAAACCCGGCCACCCCAATACCTTCACAGCATATTCGGCGCCGCGCTTTATGCAATCCACATTCTTTCGACGCGCAGGTCCTGTATTAAGTCTTAAATAATTCATCTGCAAGGGTCTAAGTGTCAGGCGGCCCATAGCGCATCGATCCTGCCTCGCACCTAGCTATCATTATTGGGAGGATGGAAACCCAGGCCACCCAATACCTTCACAGCATATTCGGCCCGCGCTTTATGCAATCCACGTTTTTTCGACCGGCAGGGTCCTGTATTAAGTCTTAAATAATTCATCTGCAAGGGTCTAAGTGTCAGGCGCCCCATAGCGCATCGATCCTGCCTCGCACCTAGCTATCATTATTGGCGAGGATGGAAACCCGGCCACCCCAATACCTTCACAGCATATTCGGCGCCGCGCTTTATGCAATCCACGTTTTTCGACCGGCAGGGTCCTGTATTAAGTCTTAAAATAATTCATCTGCAAGGGTCTAAGTGTCAGGCGGCCCATAGCGCATCGATCCTGCCTCGCACCTAGCTATCATTATTGGAGGATGGAAACCCGGCCACCCCAATACCTTCACAGCATATTCGGCGCCGCGCTTTATGCAATCCACATTCTTTCGACCGGCAGGGTCCTGTATTAAGTCTTAAATAATTCATCTGCAAGGGTCTAAGTGTCAGCGCCCATAGCGCATCGATCTGCCTCGCACCTAGCTATCATTATTGGGAGGATGGAAACCGGGCCACCCAATACCTTCACAGCATATTCGGCGCCGCGCTTTATGCAATCACGTTTTTTCGACCGCAGGGTCCTGTATTAAGTCTTAAATAATTCATCTGCAAGGGTCTAAGTGTCAGGCGGCCCATAGCGCATCGATCCTGCTCGCACCTAGCTATCATTATTGGGAGGATGGAAACCCAGGCCACCCCAATACCTTCACAGCATATT
>BDSI01000536.1:0-23805 GCA_003117195.1 Eudorina sp. 2006-703-Eu-15
GCCGAAGAAAGGTTTGCTGTTGTCATGAGAAGGCACGAACGAAGGCACAAAATGCACAGAAGGCAGAACGAAGGCACAAAATGCACAGAAGGCACGACGAAGGCACAAAAAATGCGAGCTAGTATACAAGTGGGAACAATGGTTTACGGCTGTCATGAGAAGGCACAACAAACGGCACGACAAGGGCACGTTGCTTACCACGGCCTGCTGTCCGGACCGCAGCGCTGATTTCGTGCGTTCAGACGGCGCAGCAGTGGTCCGTCCGGCGCGGCAGCACCTTCTACCCCAGAGCCACCCGCAGCAGTAGGTACCTCCGCGACGGAGCCCGCGTCGTGCCATCACCGGCCTCTTGACCATCTTCCGGGGGGGTCATCGTCCGCTGCAGTTGCCTCCTCGATGGAGCCGGGCGACCTGTCACCGGCGTCCTCTTGACCATCTTCCGGGGGTCATCGTCCGCGTGCAGTTGCCTCCGCGACGGAGTCCGGCGTCGTGTCATCACCGTCCTCTTGACGCAAATCCCGGGGGGCCCGTCCGCGGCAGCAGACGCCTGGAGGCCACAGGGCAAGCAGTCATCATTGGCACGCCCATACCAGATTATGTAACATGCGATGGCCTTCCCTGATCACGTGCAAGGCCCGATTGCACATCAACCAACCTGGAAGCCACCAGCTGCCGTCGCTTCATTGGATGTCTCGGTTGTGTCGGCTCCGGCTGGCATGCCTGGCTGGGCAGAGCTGCCGGTGGAGTGTGCAAAGCCAAAGGTGGACGCCCGGCCTGTGCTTGCGGCTGGCGCAAGTCCGTGCACGCTTCCCGGAGCCTGCCACGTTTGGGGGGGCGCATGGCGGCCTTCTGGTCCGAGCCAATTCCTTGGCCTGAGCCAGCTCCTTGGCCCGAGCCAGCTCCCTGGCCTGAGCCAGCTCCCTGGCGCCTGTGCCAGCACCTTGTCCCGATTCCTCTGGATCGTATCTGCTTCACTGCGCAGACTGAATTGTACCTCGCGGGCGAACTCGTTCATACTCAGCAGCTCCTCCAAGTCAGCGCTGTCCCGCACAAGGCGCGCCTGGAGCCGGGCCCAACACAGCAACAACTAGGAGTTAACAACCCTCCGATGCTGTGTCCGCTGAGGCACTGCTAGCGGGAAGCCCATCCTGGCCCCAACCAAGCTCACCGCGTCGCCGAAACATTCCAACGCTCTGTGGCGAAAGTCCCGCGCATCCACGCAGCCCGACGGGGGGGCCGTTCCCGGTGAGGTGCCGCACGTGGAAGTGCCGGCACTGCCCGCGTCGGCCGCCACCTGCTCCCTGGCGCCACCCGCCGCCTGCAACCAAGCAGGGGGCGGGAGGAGTGGGGAGTGGGGGGGAGTGGGGAGGGGCGGGAGGTGTGGCACGCCAGGCGGGAATGGAGCGTCGCACGCCCCACCTGCGCTGGACCTGCATCACCCACTGTGACCGCAGAGATCGCCGGGACCGCACGTGCATTGGCCTGACGTCCAGGTCCTGCAGGAGCAAAGGACGCGAGCAGGTGGGGAGGTGTGGCACGCCAGGCGGGAATGGAGCGTCGCACGCCCCACCTGCGCTGGACCTGCGTCACCCACTGTGACCGCAGAGATCGCCGGGACCGCACGTGCATTGGCCTGACGGTCCAGGTCCTGCAGGAGCAAAGGACGCGAGCAGGTGGGGAGGTGTGGCACGCCAGGCGGGAATGGAGCGTCGCACGCCCCACCTGCGCTGGACCTGCATCACCCACTGTGACCGCAGAGATCGCCGGGACCGCACGTGCATTGGCCTGACGGTCCAGGTCCTGCAGGAGCAAAGGACGCGAGCAGGTGGGGAGGTGTGGCACGCCAGGCGGGAATGGAGCGTCGCACGCCCCACCTGCGCTGGACCTGCGTCACCCACTGTGACCGCAGAGATCGCCGGGACCGCACGTGCATTGGCCTGACGGTCCAGGTCCTGCAGGAGCAAAGGACGCGAGCAGGTGGGGAGGTGTGGCACGCCAGGCGGGAATGGAGCGTCGCACGCCCCACCTGCGCTGGACCTGCGACACCCACTGGGACCGCAGAGATCGCCGGGACCGCACGTGCATTGGCCTGACGGTCCAGGTCCTGCAGGAGCAAAGGACGCGAGCAGGTCAAAACCCCAACCCAACACACTTTGCAGGCTTTTGCGGTCGCACCTCCCAGAGGCTGTACCATGCCAGCAGGGGCCAGTGGTACTTGGGAATGTAACGGCTGTCTCCGGGGAGTGACTTATTTCCTGTCATGGCAGCACCAATCGTCTCTGCCCAGGGCCAGGCCTCCCTGGCTAACTCGAGCACGGCCTGAGCAGTTTCTTCAAGGGGAACCCCGGTGAGGCCCAGCTCATCTAGCTGCCGCCTTGCCCACTTCAACGCGCCGCGTGGAAGTGCTTGTCTATATTCCTGTCGCTGCCCAGGCCTATTATGTCCCTCAGTGTCTCCATCTGCAAAACATAGGCGCAATGTGGCCGACTGAACGAACACAATGCGAGCGACGTGCGCACCTCTTGCTCGTTCTTCGGGAACTTGATGGCACATATCGAGGAGGGCGACGCATCAGCGGGAGCGCTTGCTGATCGGCCATCCTTGAGAGTGAGTTTGGAGCCGACTGGCAAGTTCGCAACGTGGCATCCGATCTGAAAAAAGAGTTTCGTTCCTAATGTCCCTATGGGCCCTGATGATACATGCTTGATTATGGGCCTGGACAACCAAGTCCGCGAAAGTAACCATCTTGCTGTGTGAGACCAAAACCTTTTTGCTCTACATCTACAACTATCGTGTCTGCTATGAAGAACCTTTACACAGCACCTGCAGGTCCGCCTTTGTCCTAAAGTAGTTTAAATGGTTGTCGTATTCGCCTGCTGACGAATACGACAATGGACGAGCGACATTATCCCACAGTAGAACCAACAAACAATGACTGTGAATGCTTACAATTTGTTACACTTTATTCGCCTCTATTTCAATGGCTCGGATGGGACACATTCCTGCTCATTTCATGCCACATGTCACTTCTCCGGCTATGCCACATTCACATGGAACGTAACATTAGATGCACATTAAATTATAAAAGCAAATACTCGCACGGCTTCAGCGATCCGTCATATGACAGTACGTCGCGAAGTACTTGAGCGCGGACTCCTCGCCGGTGCCGCGACCACGACTTTCTCCAACTTCCCCCTCAAAGCGCCGGGCGGCATGGCGTAGTGCTTCCAGTAATCACTGGCCCGTTCTTCCGGTCATCTGTCACGAACAAACGGCCGTCACGCTTTGCCTTGCGCATGGACACCACAGCCACACGCAGTGTGGGGATAGCTCGCTCTCTACCCAACTCATCCTCAAACACAGTGCCGGGCAGCTTCACAAAGTACCTGATCCTGGCGATGAACGGCACCTCGACCCCACCAAGGCAGTACATCACGAGGGCATAATACGAAATACGCGTACGGGCCCTTCCATACATCTCACTGCATAACACCTCCTCATTGGCCTCTGCCCTGTAGAACACCTGGGAAGCGGCAGCGCCTTGCGCGTCACTTGATCCAGCAGCGTCTCCTCCAGCACATACGCACCTATGGGGTGGTGGAAGGGGGCACCCGCGGCATCCCCGAGTTGGACACGCACAAGCATCCAGCAGTTGACCGGACCGTAACCAGAGGCCCATGCAACAACCCCATCCCGCAGGGGACACCACAGGCACACTCCACGTCCAACTTACCATTCACATTCCGTGCCCATGCGCGCAGTGTCTCGTCTTCCTCGTACCGAAGAGCCGACCGAAGCGACTCTTTCACTTCCTCCAGGATGTCCATCCCCAGTTTAGCAACTGGGACGCCTACGCCCAGCAGCAGCACCCCCTCACCACCAGCGTCGTACTGTGGCGCGCTGAAGTCCCTCCTTTTCCTGCCGATAATGGCTTCTAGGTCACGTGATAGTGGGAACCTCCTTCGCATGCGTTCGAGCGACTGGCCCAAAAGCATTTGGTTGGTGAAGTGCACCTCGACCTTTGCAGAGACATGGCGACCCGCGATGCGCTTGAAGCGCTGCATCACCCGCTCCACAACCAACTCCAGGCACTCGGCGACGGCTCCACGTGCCTTCTCTTGCTCGTGAAGTCTGCACACAGGTGCAAGGCCACAACAAAACGGTTGCGGCATATCGTTGCCCTACACGCGGAGGTCAATCACATTCCGGCAATCCTCTACCCCCACCCCCCCCACACACCCCCACACCCACATGGCACCTACCGACAAACACAGATGTGTAGGTTGATTGTGAACATGCGGGCGGGAAGTCCCTCTGTTCTGCAAGACGTGCATACTTCCGGAGTGCATCCGACGCCCTCTTAGAGGCGGCTAGGAAGCTGTCACGACTTGTGAAGTGGACGGACGAAAGTAATGGTGGATGGCTACGCACAGCAAGTCCCACATCTCCTCCAGCTCCGGCGACAGTGCACCCTTGAGGATGTAGGCCGAAAAGGTTTCACTGAAATGCAGCCAGTCCTCCAGAAGGTACGAGTTCCTGGGGACACCCAGGGCAGGGCTTGGTGAAAGGGTTGCCATCCGTGCCATGTCTCTGTGGCCAGGTTTGCAAAAACACAACCCCAACCGCCAGCGGCGCCACCTATCATTTCCGTCCCGTCCCTATGATGATGACCACCGCCGCACCTGTAGTCCAAGACGCATCTGTAGCCACGCCCAAAGTCCGCCGTCACTGTTATGTCCCTGGCCGACTCTTGATCAGACGCTTCTGTTCGGCTGTCAGGTAATACCTCAACACGTCAACACCAGCATCAGCTGTGGGTTGCTCGCAATGTGATCAAAGAAATTGTGCACCAACCCATATAGGATGGAATGGCCGACCGGACAGGGACATGTCCTGTAAGTTAAGGTATGTCACCCTCTCAAACGGGTTTTTGGTCCGGCAGCCCTCGAATTCCTGGGTCCGCTTGGCTGTGAGCTGCGCCTTCCTCCGCTCGGCGTCACTGCCCGCTTTGAAGACCGCCAGATTGGCAGTCTCGACCCGGATCCCGCGTGCCCTGTGCTCTTGGTCGGTCAGACGGAGCCTCGCGTCCCCGACACGCATCGATGTATTTTTGAGCCTGGGGTCGGGCACCAGAATAAACGAGCAGGGCACTGAACAAAAACGCATGCAGATGCTCCTTGCTCCCCACCCTCTGCAGTGCACTCGCGTGAACCCATCCCACATTCAAGAAATGATCACCGCCTTGTGCTTGTCTAATGACCCCCCCCCGCCCTGTACGCACCTTAGGCTCTGGATCACAGGTTCCCAAAAGCCGAAGTAACGCATGGCGCCGTTGAGGTACACGCCCTGGAAAATGCAGTAAGGACACGACCCGATATACGAGTTGTGCCCCTGTGACCGCACAGTGAGACACGCGCCGGTGTATCCGCCAGCACGCCCCATAGCAAGGGATGCAATTTGAAAGAGCACCGCACTTCAGTAGTCCCGCTAGCGTTGACCTCCACCCACGTATGCTCGATGACCAGACCGTTGTGGAAGTACAACATCATGTCGTCGATGGCACGAGACAGGTACGGTGCGAGGACAGCTGGTTTCCGTGGGCCAGGGATCACAGCAAGAATGCCAACCGTGTACGACTTGCCCCTGTTCCTTGCCTCCACGTCACATATTTGTAGCGCGAGGATCCCCGTGCTATGAATACCCTTGTCAAAGGGCTGGACATCATCAAACAGCAAATTGCAATGCATCCCCCTCAGCGACTCAGCCAGCCCGTTAGTCCGCTGGGACATCTCGGCCATTGCTGAGCCTGCATTGCAAAGCAAGGCAAGGAGGGCACATCTCGTCATGCAACAGACTTCGGGCAGGAACTGGTTAGCTTCAACCACACCAAGGACAGTCGCCCACAGAATCCTTATCCTTGCCGCACATTACTCACCATTGTACATGCTAGAGCCTCCTTCAGTGAAGCACCCCGGCATGCGATGCTTGCCCCTCTGTGCCCACAGCTGGTCTTTCGCTAGGAGCTCCGTCACGACATTGTCCAATCCGTAATAAAAGTACTGCGATGAAGGCTGCAGAACTGGTTTGCCTGCGTGTTGGGAAATCGACCACGACAGGGTGCACGCACAGGATCACAAACAAACCAATCGTCGGCGGACAAGCCGACGGACCCGATGAACGAATAGCAACCCTCTAGCATCACACCACCGTCCTGTATGCGTCGTCCACATCCCCACCCCCCTGTGCAAGGCACGCGTGTCTGCATGTGCTCTGTGGCTACGCACCGGCAACAATGGAGGTCTTGAACCGACTGGCCCCGCAGTGGGGGCACTTCTGATCTGCTATTTTGGCCCACTCGCCCTTTGGCGGCACTGCCCCATAGTCGTGCCCGGGGCATCCATCAGTGGAGCACACATGCACATGGAACTTCGTGTGTTCAGGCGTGTCAGTAACCCTCCGAAGCAAGTGAATAGACGGTGGAAGAAAGTGAATCCCGGAATGGCCTTGCTGAATAACGCCAATATTGTGTCCATCAGGCCTTTCCCGATGTTGTGCTGAACGTGGAGCTCCAGCATGGCCAGCACCATCTCCCGGGTCGTCACCTCGCTGTGCACTGTCCGACCTGCTGCATCCACACCTTTGGCCAGCGGTTTATCCATGTGCGCTTTAAACCAATCAACAGAGCCCCGCCCTACATAAGGCTGTCCGCATCCGCAATCACATGCATTGTTACGGCGTCTATTTCGATTGCTGCCATTGCCTGGTGATACCAACCCATCCGGCAGGTCGAACGTATCATCGTCTGGTATCGACCCATCTGCGTCAGGTTGGACACGAACGACCGTTATGTCAGCGCGGGATCACCAATGCCCCAGAAACAACACTCCACACAGCGTCCCAAGCAGTGTGACTCTATACACATCATGCATTTACGACATCACGACTAGATGTCCGTTGCGTGGACGCCGACATTGTGGGAGTGTATACCGGAGGTCACTCGTTACCACTCACCTTCGAAACCCTCCCATTCATCTTCACTGGGTATCCCGCCATCGCTGGGTATCCCCTCGTCGTAACCTGTATGCTCTGGCGGGCCAATCTCAATGCGAGCCCATTCCTCTTCTGTTACGTCCCGAAACCCTGTCAGCAAGACGAACAGGGCGTGGTTTGGTTTGGCCTGAACCTGCAACTTCCCTATGCGACTCACCCCGGACTGTGTCGGTCAACTCGGGCTGGTCCGCTGTGCCTACATCCATATCCACTGTGCCAACGTCCATATCTGCAAGATTGAGGGAATGGCCAATCGAACACACCACCTTAATAACACACGCGCCGACTGCCAGTCACTCACCCTGGGGTAAACTGGGCGACGCCAGTTGTGGAGTACCTAGCATCGTGGTACCTGGCTGCTGAAGCTCCAATGGGCCGCGCGAGGGCCCCCGGGATCTGCAAGGTTGAGGGAATGGCCAATCGAACCAACACCTTAACAACCCTTGTTAACACACGCGCGCCGACTGCCAGTCACTCACCCTGGGGTAATCTGGGCGACGCCAGTTGTGGAGTACCTAGCATCGTGGCATCGGCGTTATCACCTGGCTGCTGAAGCTCCAATGGGCCGCGCGAGGGGCCCCCGGGATCTGCAAGGTTGAGGGAATGGCCAATCGAACCAACACCTTAACAACCCTTGTTAACACACGCGCGCCGACTGCCAGTCACTCACCCTGGGGTAATCTGGGCGACGCCAGTTGTGGAGTACCTAGCATCGTGGCATCGGCGTTATCACCTGGCTGCTGAAGTTCCAATGGGCTGCGCGAGGGGCCCCCGGGATCTGCGAGGTTGAGGGAATGGCCAATCGAACCCACCACCTTGATAACATATGCATGCCAACTGCAATTTCACACACGCATGCCGACTGCAAGACACTCACCCTGGGGTAGACTGGGCGACACCAGTCGCGGAGTGCCTAGCATCATGGCATCGGCATAATTACATGGCTGCTGAGGTTCCAACGGGCTGCCCCCAGCATCACTGCAACCTCCGGTGGACATGGGAGACGGGCTACACGACGGACTCGGCGATACAGATTGGGAGCCAGAGACCGAACCCGAAGTGGCACTCGGGCAGCTGCTAGTACGAGAACCTGAGAGAGGGGTACTGCTCCCACCAGACTGTGAATCTGTCGTGGTGCCTGTGGGTGTCGAGGCTGGATCTGACACATTGCCCCTCCCGCGAGTACCCCTTGAGCTTGGGGTTGAGCTATCGTCTAGGTTGCCAGATGATTCCCCAGATGACTCCCCAGATGAATCCCCAGATGACTCCCCAGATGATTCCCCAGATGATTCCACAGATGATTCCCAGTTGAGTCCCCAGATGATTCCGTCGATGATGTGCTGCAACCTGAGGGACTCTGCTGTTGTGGGGGGCTGTTGTCCCGATGGGCCCCTGGTGACATGTACGGTGACGCACGCATGGCGGGTTGCCCCCGCCCTGAGGGTGCAAACCGTGCCAAGATACTGCGCAGCTTTGGAGTAGTGTACGCCATCATGTCGACTTCGGGCGCTTGCACCATATAACTACCGTGCCGTTGACGGAATGAAGGGGACCCGTCGTCGTCTCTGCCTGCCTTTGTAGTCTCTTCGCGTTGCTTCTTGAAGAGCCCGTGACGTTCCCTTCTGTCAACGACCGCTGCCAGACGGCGGTTCCGGTCATTGTCACCCTCAAGTGCAAGAGTATTAACCCGTGCAAGCGGCTGATTCGGGTGATTCTCCCGGCAGTCTTTGACATGTTGGTATATGAACTTGCTAGTAATGTCGCGCCGATAGCAACGAAGACACGAGAACCGCCCGTCGAAGTGCTGCACCGCTAGACCGCACTCTAAGAGTCGTGGCCATTTCCAGTAATAGTCTATATCGTTGTCGCATAATTGAAATTTAGACATTGTCTGTAGACATTATCTGAGGGCAGACACGCTCCACGCTTTCATATGTATAATGGTGTTGTAGAGGGCAAGGCTGGTTTACATTCACATGTCGAACGGTCGGCCGGGCCTGAGTGAATTGGTTCCCTTTGGGATGTCTTTGGGTGGCGCCAAAGATGTTGACCGGATCCTGTTGTACGCTCCCTGAGCCCTTCCGTTTCACTGCTTATAATTCAGTCCGTAAAGGTCTATATATATTGCATTACATACAGGAAGATATCTGATTTTCCCACAGAAACGTATCTTTGTTACATACCAAAGACGAAACCGAAGACGGCTCTTTGCGACCTTCTTTGCTTGCGGCTTTGGGGCGCTTTCCAAAGAGGGCTCTTTGGCTTCTCTTTGGGTGCGGCTGAAGCGCTTTGGTTGCGCCCAAATAGCCTCCAAAGACCTGCCAAAGACCTCCCGAAGAGGATAAGAGACTTCCAAAGTACCGTGCGTTCCCCGAGTGACGACATAACACACACCAAAACACACGCCATAACTTGCACAACACACGCCATAACACATGCCAGAATTGCACACGCACACACCCTCGCACGCACCAAGGTTACACCTAGCGTGTGATAGAGGGCCATAGACAATGATGAGATGGTAGACATTACTCACTCCTCGGCCACCATGTTTATTTCCTGGTATGTGGCCGGACCCACTAGATGGCCCAACCCGCCGCTTGACGCACACATCTCGGGCTATCCCATTAACTGTGGCTCAAGGCCACTCACGCCGGGCGCGGACTGGGACCCGACTGAATAGCCGGGCTGTCCAAGCAGGACTCCCCAATTCTCAACCATTCTGTCCCGAACCTAATCGAACCTGCGACCTAATGGTCACAAATTTGATGCCTTAGCGAATGGCCAAGTTCAGTGTCATACATACAGCAGGTCCAGCGTCGACCATAGACGATTGAGCATCAATCGGCTACATACGGGTCCAGCGTGGTGGTCGACCATACATAGACGATTGAGCAACAATCGGCTACATACGGGTCCAACGTCGAACATATATAGACGATTGAGCAACAACCGGCTACCTACAGCTAGCGAAAATAGACGATTGAGCAACAATCGGCTACGTAAATATATATAATATTTATTATTATTATTATTATTTATTATTACTAAATTATATATATTTTTTTCCGTGCAATTATTAATGCGAATCGCACGCATGAAATACTCCGTAACGAAGCCTCTCGCTCCGGCGGAAACCCGCCTTACTTTCCATGCTAGTACATTAAACATCTATATAACAATGTGCACAGAAGGTGCTTACCTGATAAAGCCCTCAGCTATCAGCGCCTACAGCGCCTGCTAGCTGGCTTACGTTTTGTGTTGACTCAGAACTGCTGCCTTTGGAAAACTACTCAATCAAGTAGAAGGATATATTAACCTATGTATGAAGCTGTAAGTTGATGGTTATCAGCAGCGGTATTATAGTTATGCAGTGGACCCCGCGGGTCAATGGTGACAGCCGCAGCCTCTTCACCACACACTGCAGAAACGATACTGCACCACCTGCCTTGGCACAGCAATATAAATTTATATAGCGATATTAACGGTCGTACATACGGGCCGTACTGTTGAACTCCGCGCTTTGCCATGTCGCGATTGGCCCCGTCGTCGGTGCGCAATGCGGACAAGAGCTTCAAGAACAATGTCCTTGCAGTAGACAATCTAATGCCATGGTTGTAATAATGTCAGGATGTCGTAAGCTTGATCGTGAGGCAGAGGCAGAGCAGACGTCGGCCGACAACATGGTTCACAACGACAAGCCATTGTTGATGATGAACTTTACAGGACGGAGCCAAAGTGACAAAGCAGACTTCATCATCTACATGCGATTGTTATGACCACCCGGGCATAACTTGCATAACATACGCCAGAACACACACACGCACGACATATATAACACACACGACATAACACACACCAAAACACACGCCATAACTTGCACAACACACGCCATAACACATGCCAGAATTGCACACGCACACACCCTCGCACGCACCAAGGTTACACCTAGCGTGTGATAGAGGGCCATAGACAATGATGAGATGGTAGACATTACTCACTCCTCGGCCACCATGTTTATTTCCTGGTATGTGGCCGGACCCACTAGATGGCCCAACCCGCCGCTTGACGCACACATCTCGGGCTATCCATTAACTGTGGCTCAAGGCCACTCACGCCGGGCGCGGACTGGGACCCGACTGAATAGCCGGGCTGTCCAAGCAGGACTCCCCAATTCTCAACCATTCTGTCCCGAACCTAATCGAACCTGCGACCTAATGGTCACAAATTTGATGCCTTAGCGAATGGCCAAGTTCAGTGTCATACATACAGCAGGTCCAGCGTCGACCATAGACGATTGAGCATCAATCGGCTACATACGGGTCCAGCGTGGTGGTCGACCATACATAGACGAACAATCGGCTACATACGGGTCCAACGTCGAACATATATAGACGATTGAGCAACAACCGGCTACCTACAGCTAGCGAAAATAGACGATTGAGCAACAATCGGCTACGTAAATATATATAATATTTATTATTATTATTATTATTATTATTATTATTATTATTATTATTATTATTTATTATTACTAAAATATATATTTTTTTCCGTGCAATTATTAATGCGAATCGCACGCATGAAATACTCCGTAACGAAGCCTCTCGCTCCGGCGGAAACCCGCCTTACTTTCCATGCTAGTACATTAAACATCTATATAACAATGTGCACAGAAGGTGCTTACCTGATAAAGCCCTCAGCTATCAGCGCCTGCTAGCTGGCTTACGTTTTGTGTTGACTCAGAACTGCTGCCTTTGGAAAACTACTCAATCAAGTTTGGAAAACTACTCAATCAAGTAGAAGGATATATTAACCTATGTATGAAGCTGTAAGTTGATGGTTATCAGCAGCGGTATTATAGTTATGCAGTGGACCCTGCGGGTCATTGGTGACAGCCGCAGCCTCTTCACCACACACTGCAGAAACGATACTGCACCACCTGCCTTGGCACAGCAATATAAATTTATATAGCGATATTAACGGTCGTACATACGGGCCGTACTGTTGAACTCCGCGCTTTGCCATGTCGCGATTGGGCCCCGTCGTCGGTGCGCAATGCGGACAAGAGCTTCAAGAACAATGTCCTTGCAGTAGACAATCTAATGCCATGGTTGTAATAATGTCAGGATGTCGTAAGCTTGATCGTGAGGCAGAGGCAGAGCAGACGTCGGCCGACAACATGGTTCACAACGACAAGCCATTGTTGATGATGAACTTTACAGGACGGAGCCAAAGTGACAAAGCAGACTTCATCATCTACATGCGATTGTTATGACCACCCGGGCATAACTTGCATAACATACGCCAGAACACACACACGCACGACATATATAACACACACGACATAACACACACCAAAACACACGCCATAACTTGCACAACACACGCCATAACACATGCCAGAATTGCACACGCACACACCCTCGCACGCACCAAGGTTACACCTAGCGTGTGATAGAGGGCCATAGACAATGATGAGATGGTAGACATTACTCACTCCTCGGCCACCATGTTTATTTCCTGGTATGTGGCCGGACCCACTAGATGGCCCAACCCGCCGCTTGACGCACACATCTCGGGCTATCCCATTAACTGTGGCTCAAGGCCACTCACGCCGGGCGCGGACTGGGACCCGACTGAATAGCCGGGCTGTCCAAGCAGGACTCCCCAATTCTCAACCATTCTGTCCCGAACCTAATCGAACCTGCGACCTAATGGTCACAAATTTGATGCCTTAGCGAATGGCCAAGTTCAGTGTCATACATACAGCAGGTCCAGCGTCGACCATAGACGATTGAGCATCAATCGGCTACATACGGGTCCAGCGTGGTGGTCGACCATACATAGACGATTGACAACAATCGGCTACATACGGGTCCAACGTCGAACATATATAGACGATTGAGCAACAACCGGCTACCTACAGCTAGCGAAAATAGACGATTGAGCAACAATCGGCTACGTAAATATATATAATTTATTATTATTATTATTATTATTATTATTTATTATTACTAAATTATATATATTTTTTTCCGTGCAATTATTAATGCGAATCGCACGCATGAAATACTCCGTAACGAAGCCTCTCGCTCCGGCGGAAACCCGCCTTACTTTCCATGCTAGTACATTAAACATCTATATAACAATGTGCACAGAAGGTGCTTACCTGATAAAGCCTCAGCTAACAGCGCCTGCTAGCTGGCTTACGTTTTGTGTTGACTCAGAACTGCTGCCTTTGGAAAACTACTCAATCAAGTAGAAGGATATATTAACCTATGTATGAAGCTGTAAGTTGATGGTTATCAGCAGCGGTATTATAGTTATGCAGTGGACCCCGCGGGTCATTGGTGACAGCCGCAGCCTCTTCACCACACACTAGTACTGCAGAAACGATACTGCACCACCTGCCTTGGCACAGCAATATAAATTTATATAGCGATATTAACGGTCGTACATACGGGCCGTACTGTTGAACTCCGCGCTTTGCCATGTCGCGATTGGGCCCCGTCGTCGGTGCGCAATGCGGACAAGAGCTTCAAGAACAATGTCCTTGCAGTAGACAATCTAATGCATGGTTGTAATAATGTCAGGATGTCGTAAGCTTGATCGTGAGGCAGAGGCAGAGCAGACGTCGGCCGACAACATGGTTCACAACGACAAGCCATTGTTGATGATGAACTTTACAGGACGGAGCCAAAGTGACAAAGCAGACTTCATCATCTACATGCGATTGTTATGACCACCCGGGCATAACTTGCATAACATACGCCAGAACACACACACGCACGACATATATAACACACACGACATAACACACACCAAAACACACGCCATAACTTGCACAACACACGCCATAACACATGCCAGAATTGCACACGCACACACCCTCGCACGCACCAAGGTTACACCTAGCGTGTGATAGAGGGCCATAGACAATGATGAGATGGTAGACATCACTCACTCCTCGGCCACCATGTTTATTTCCTGGTATGTGGCCGGACCCACTAGATGGCCCAAACCCGCCGCTTGACGCACACATCTCGGGCTATCCCATTAACTGTGGCTCAAGCGCCACTCACGCCGGGCGCGGACTGGGACCCGACTGAATAGCCGGGCTGTCCAAGCAGGACTCCCCAATTCTCAACCATTCTGTCCCGAACCTAATCGAACCTGCGACCTAATGGTCACAAATTTGATGGCCTTAGCGAATGGCCAAGTTCAGTGTCATACATACAGCAGGTCCAGCGTCGACGCATAGACGATTGAGCATCAATCGGCTACATACGGGTCCAGCGTGGTGGTCGAACCATACATAGACGAACAATCGGCTACATACGGGTCCAACGTCGAACATATATAGACGATTGAGCAACAACCGGCTACCTACAGCTAGCGAAAATAGACGATTGAGCAACAATCGGCTTACGTAAATATATATAATATTTATTATTATTATTATTATTATTTATTATTACTAAAATATATATTTTTTTCCGTGCAATTATTAATGCGAATCGCACGCATGAAAATACTCCGTAACGAAGCCTCTCGCTCCGGCGGAAACCCGCCTTACTTTCCATGCTAGTACATTAAACATCTATATAACAATGTGCACAGAAGGTGCTTACCTGATAAAGCCCTCAGCTATCAGCGCCTGCTAGCTGGCTTACGTTTTGTGTTGACTCAGAACTGCTGCCTTTGAAAACTACTCAATCAAGTAGAAGGATATATTAACCTATGTATGAAGCTGTAAGTTGATGGTTATCAGCAGCGGTATTATAGTTATGCAGTGGACCCTGCGGGTCATTGGTGACAGCCGCAGCCTCTTCACCACAACTACTGCAGAAACGATACTGCACCACCTGCCTTGGCACAGCAATATAAATTTATATAGCGATATTAACGGTCGTACATACGGGCCGTACTGTTGAACTCCGCGCTTTGCCATGTCGCGATTGGGCCCCGTCGTCGGTGCGCAATGCGGACAAGAGCTTCAAGAACAATGTCCTTGCAGTAGACAATCTAATGCCATGGTTGTAATAATGTCAGGATGTCGTAAGCTTGATCGTGAGGCAGAGGCAGAGCAGACGTCGGCCGACAACATGGTTCACAACGACAAGCCATTGTTGATGATGAACTTTACAGACGGAGCCAAAGTGACAAAGCAGACTTCATCATCTACATGCGATTGTTATGACCACCGGGCATAACTTGCATAACATACGCCAGAACACACACACGCACGACATATATAACACACACGACATAACACACACAAAACACACGCCATAACTTGCACAACACACGCCATAACACATGCCAGAATTGCACACGCACACACCCTCGCACGCACCAAGGTTACACCTAGCGTGTGATAGAGGGCCATAGACAATGATGAGATGGTAGACATCACTCACTCCTCGCCACCATGTTTATTTCCTGGTATGTGGCGCGACCCACTAGATGGCCCAACCGCCGCTTGACGCACACATCTCGGGCTATCCCATTAACTGTGGCTCAAGCCACTCACGCCGGGCGCGGACTGGGACCCGACTGAATAGCCGGGCTGTCCAAGCAGGACTCCCCAATTCTCACCATTCTGTCCGCGAACCTAATCGAAACCTGCGACCTAATGGTCACAAATTTGATGCTTAGCGAATGGCCAAGTTCAGTGTCATACATACAGCAGGTCCAGCGTCGACCATAGACGATTGAGCATCAATCGGCTACATACGGGTCCAGCGTGGTGGTCGACCATACATAGACGAACAATCGGCTACATACGGGTCCAACGTCGAACATATATAAGACGATTGAGCAACAACCGCTACCTACAGCTAGCGAAAATAGACGATTGAGCAAAATCGGCTACGTAAATATATATAATATTTATTATTATTATTATTTATTATTACTAAAATATATATTTTTTCCGTGCAATTATTAATGCGAATCGCACGCATGAAATACTCCGTAACGAAGCCTCTCGCTCCGGCGGAAACCCGCCTTACTTTCCATGCTAGTACATTAAACATCTATATAACAATGTGCACAGAAGGTGCTTACCTGATAAAGCCCTCAGCTATCAGCGCCTGCTAGCTGGCTTACGTTTTGTGTTGACTCAGAACTGCTGCCTTTGGAAAACTACTCAATCAAGTAGAAGGATATATTAACCTATGTATGAAGCTGTAAGTTGATGGTTATCAGCAGCGGTATTATAGTTATGCAGTGGACCCCGCGGGTCATTGGTGACAGCCGCAGCCTCTTCACCACACACTAGTACTGCAGAAACGATACTGCACCACCTGCCTTGGCACAGCAATAAAATTTATATAGCGATATTAACGGTCGTACATACGGGCCGTACTGTTGAACTCCGCGCTTTGCCATGTCGCGATTGGGCCCCGTCGTCGGTGCGCAATGCGGACAAGCTTCAAGAACAATGTCCACTCCAGTACACACTGGAACCATGAATACCCCACAGCCGCCTTAAGCAACACGACTGCCTGTGTAACCCTTCCTGCTTGATACTCTCTCACACACTTAGAGAAGAACATGCCTTGCATGCTCTGCCCATCACGAACACCAAACGGTGGGTTCACATAAACATTGCCGCGCCACTCGTTCTGCTCTGCAAGGCCGTCTGCCTCCAAGTCAAAGAAGATCCGTGCACCAACACGTGTGTTGGCAGCAGCCGTCGAACAGGGGTCCAAATCGATTCCCCGTGGCTCAAACAGCCTCCTCACACGGTCCAGTATCTCATCTGGTGAGTACCATTCATTTGAGCGGCTCTGCAAGAACACAGGACGACTGCAAACTGCACGGCTTCCCAGGTGGGTACAGTGAGCAGTGTCGTTCTGTGCTGGCTCCTCATCAACACCAGCAGTGACTCTGGCATCACCATCATCATCTCCATCATTCAAAACATGGTCATCGTTATCCATGGGTGCAGACATAGCTCCAACCATTTCTTGTACACAGTTCTCCACCAGCTTACCCGAATTCTTGAGGCCTCCAGCACGCGCACGCTCCCAGGCCAGCGCCCAGGCGCGTACTGCTAAGTTTATGTCGTACCCAACCAGGGGCCGAACTTGTCGTTCACAAACTGGTAAAATGCTGCCAGCGGGCAGTGCGCGGATAAGGCGTCCAGCGGCAACCCAGCCCTGAGCCTGCCGCAACCCCATGCCAAGCCATGTGGCCGATGAAACATATTGTGTAAATGTGCTGCAGCCAGCCTGCTCGTACAGCCTTCCATCATGAATATCCAGGAGCCCACAAGCCGCCTCGGCGAAAAATCCAGACGCTGCGCTGAACAGACGAGACTCTGCATCACCCAAGTTAGTTGCTGGGGCCATGTAGTGAAGCCCCGCACAAGACGCCAGTCCGGAACTGCACACATACACACACAGCAACGTAGTTTGGTGAATTGGATTATGTTCTTGGAAACATACAGTGTTCTCTTTCTCTCTTGTGTACTGTATGTACACATGTGCATTGCTCACACAGCAGCACCGGCCTAATTTGTATTGCAGGCATGAACATAGCACCGTGCCATGCAGGCCCAACAGTGAACATGAACTTACTCGCTTGTCCGGTTGTTGCGCTGTACCATCGCCACCGGTGCTGCTGCTGGCTACTACTGTGCCGGCAGCCACATCCTCATCCTCACGGTGCAACAGGAATGCACCGACACAAAGCAAAGGTGGCTGTGTGCTCATCATTATTGTTGCCCATACTTGTCGTGTTGCTGATGTTGCTGACTCCACCTCGCGGCCCGTCGCTCGCACGCCCGTACTGCAAGCTGCTGGCCGTTCACTGTGCGGCTGTGTTGTGGACTCGAGCACCAGGCGTGGTTGACTGGGGTCGTGGGAAGTGTTGGAAGCTTGGTCGTTAGTCCCTGGAGGCCACACACAGGTACGCATACACACACGCATGTTAATGCAACTAATCGTGCTCTCTTCATGCATGTGTCATAAATTAAACACTCTTCATGACTGACTGCAAGTTGCCGTACATGCGAGGAGCAAACACAAACCAGTGTGTGAGTCGAACCCCTGTGTGGCCTGCACACCCACGACCAATGTTGATGAAGGCTTCTTGCAGGTGAGAACACAGCATCTTGAAAAGCTTTTGGCCGCGCCGTGACTCAATTGGTATAGAGACCCGTACTAATCAAGGTCATCAGTTCGATCCTGGACGATCACTATTCGCGGCGTATTACTACTCCAAAAACCCTGCTAGGGACGCATGTGCTGGAGTCGGTCTGCCGTGTATCACATGACGTGACGCTATGTCTGGTTGAAACCGCTCGTGGTAGGGGAGGCAAGGCGGAGTGGACTGTGCAATACCCCAACTGCGAGGGCGCAGTGAGGAAAGAGGATGTTCCCTTCAGGAGGGGGAGAGTGTAACACGGCAGTGTAGCCGTTAAGATATAAGCCTAGGAATGATGGTGCCCCAAGGCTTTCCCTTTACTCTGTGTATTCGTTCATGGGTCCATTTGTGTGCATCTGTGAACGGGTACAAGTGCAAGTGTTTGTTACCATGGCGCACGTGCACATGTTACAAGTGCACGGCGTTTGTTACCACTATAACAGAGTATATTTACTATTTTTTATTGTCCGAACGATGCGCGTTACCTATACCGTGTATATAAGGCAGCCTCCGCACCCTATTTAATTAAATCGTAATAATAACATCGATCATACGTCGTTCTTTATGGTCCAGGCAGCCAGCCTACACGCCAATTGTGCCAGCCTACACGCCAATTGTAACAACCGTACGGCATAGCGTACACAGTATAAGTAAATATCAAAGAGCCCGCACAACATCTCGAGTAGCCTTTGTCAAACGCTACACCAATTGTAACCGTGACCGTCCCACTAGGAGACTGTGCGTGTTTGTGTACCCAAATGTTTACATCCAATTCCATCAATCAATAAGAAAAATCAATTCAGAGATCGTATGCAATGAAGCAACATCTCCAGTAAATATGGTTGCCGGAGCTAGCATCGCAGTTCGGGGTCTAGAAGCGGGCGGAGGGCATTACGTACGGCACAGATGCCGGAAAGCGTACACCAACAATGCCGAGACGGCTCATGCATGCGGGACACATATCCGGGCAGTTTATGTTTTCAGGGGTTATTTATTTGGTGAATGGAAGCAGTAGTAGGTACGTACACACTACAGCCCGCTCTTGCTTTCCGTTCTGACGTAATCTTTTTGCAACGCGATTATTTTGCGAGGCCAGAAAATAATTTAATTTTCATTGTGAAAACGCAATAGTTTTGTGAGGCGTCGACCGGAGTTTATTTACAAACTTTTAAAATTTGCGAGCTCGTGAGCCGTATATGATAGTTTGCGAACTCGCATTTTACCGCTGGCCAAGTGCGCAAGGGTGTGCCCGGCCCAACTTTAGCTTGCACCTAGGTAAGGGTGCCGGTATACTGGGAGCCATAATTACTTCACGCCCCCATCCGCCCCACGGCCATGGGCTTGGCCTTGGGCTGCTTCCCTTTCACAGTGAACTTCCCAGGACGCCCCCCCCCCTTGCAGCAGCCCGCCCACCCGTTCCCTGTGCTGCCCTTCGTCCCCGCGTGCCACGGCCCCTTGCAGGCTGAGACGGGCCGGCCCCCCCCGCCGTTGCCGCCTCCACTCCCCGACCGGCCGCGCGCGCCGTAGCCGCAGCCCGCATGCCCGTTCCCCGCCGTCCCCCCGGGTCCGGCCCCGCCCCCGGCACGCAGCCCTGGGCCCCGCCATCTATTTATTTTCGCAAGAAAAATTTGCGAGGTGCCTTTGGAGTTTTTTATTGAAACTTTGAATATTTGCGAGGGACCCCTTCGAGTTTGTTTTGACACTTTGCGAGGTCCCAAACAGATAGTTAATATTTATTCGCAAAAGATTGCGTCGGTACGGTAACAGCATGTCAAGCAGGCTACGTACATACACCGACAGCGGACCATGATGTAAGCACAAGGCGTAACCCGAGATGACTCAGGGCGGTAAGCCTGGCTTACACTCCCCCTTAGAACCGAAGCATCAATCCGCGCCCGTCTATCAGGGTGACACGGAGCCCGTACTCTACTTGAGAGTCGATCCTTACGTAATTATGTTTTACGTACCCCATACAGATCGAACTGATAACCTCGGCTTTGCCTACGGTTGATGGGCCATAGGGGCGGAGAAGGCCGAGGACGCCTGACGATGGACAGCAACAATCGCCTACATACAGCGGAATGCAAGGCCGCGTCCAACGCCAGCAGCACGGCTCTTAGCGCTACAATGATCTCCGAAAAGTACTAACATACACAGACGCTTCTGCTTCCAACAGGAGCCACCGCGGCTCCAAAACCACAGACGCACGCTCGTCTGTTATACAACCGCAGAGAACCTTGGGTTTCCTCACAATACTCACAAGCTCAGGAAACTTGTACGTTTGTTTCCAACCAGGATTAATGGTCATACGGCTCGAATATGCAAGTATCGCCCGTCCCTCTGAAAGCGGCAGGCAGACCCTGGCTGGGTAGCTTTAGCTTCTAACTCATCACTGTACTAGTACTACTCACCGTGCGGTGGCGGGAGGTGCAAAGGCCAGGGGAAACCCATAACCTCTCCACCCCCGCCCCTTAACACACGCATCGTTTACGACCGAGGCGTACTATTATTATTATTATTATTATTATTATTATTATATTATTATTATTATTATTATTATTATTATTATTATTATTATTATTATTATTATTATTATTATTATTATTTATTATTATTACTCACTGTGACCTCCTCAGCGATGACATCATCCATTTCGATGTTGTCCTGCACGGCGTCCTCTACGTCCACAGCAGCAGATTCCGCCTCCCTCGTCATGTGCTGGGCCAGCTGTAGGACATCGCTCTCTGCCATCGTGGGGGCAGCTGAAGCCAAGGCCGCAATGACAGCCTTTCCACATCCAATGATGTTGTGTCATGTTCGTTATATTTGCCTGACCATATAGACCATACAGCAAAACAACAGCATATGTCAATGAACGACAGAGATACTAAATTTGATGGAGGGGATGACGCGTCAAACGTCTCCATTCCTAGGCTACTGGGTTCTTAGTGGCTACCAGGTAGTATCAACATAGAAGTGCGTGGCAGCTGCACAACATGCCGTACACCATCCATATGGCACAGATACGTGCCTCATAAAGGCTTTACACAGCATCTCGGGTGCGTGCGTGGCCTTTCCACTCTACAAGAGTGTGTGAAGGCGGCAAGACATGCCGCAAGACATACACTTAGTCAGGTCAGGTGTCACTACCGCGATTTGGCGATTTAAGGTCCTGGGTTCGAGTCCTAGGGTGACCCCGACAATGTTCGGTTGCATGCGATTATGGCTAGCTGCTGAGGTGTGGAGTTGAGATCACAGTTGATCGATTGAGATCCGCACGCTAGATTGCTGGCGATTGTTGAACCCTCTGTCTCTGCGGATGTGCTGGTGAATGGATGGAACAAACGTCGGTTCGTATGGCGTAGGTTCGGTGTGATGATGTTGAAGGTGTCCTATAGCATCATATAAAACCGCGACATAAACCCCTTAGGCAGGGCCCGGAAGCCTGTCACACTGTAACCAAAAAAATACACCTCGATCCTCACCGCCAACGAGTTGGCGCAGGGCCATGAAGCTCGTGTACTGTTTCCTCGCGAGACTTATTAACGTCATCTTGTCTTCATGGCCGTCGTCAAGACAGAGGTCCAGTTCCGTTGCAAACCAGGCCGCTAGGTCGCGCTTGAATCCCAGTGCCATGATTGTATTGACCTGGTGGATTGAGCACATTGCACCTCAATTCATATTATAAGTGCAGCCGCGTCAAGGCGGCACGTAAGAAATGACTGTGCGCACACACGAACCAATGGTTCGCGTCTCACGTGCGCCTGGCTTCTTGATGTGCACAGCCAAAACTCACCTGCTCTTTCCTTTCTATATCCATAATATAATTATTTGCATTGATAGCGCTGGCCTTTCCTGGTGAACCCATTCTGGCGATGAACGAGACTTATAGGGCGGAACAGGTGTCAGCTCAGCAGCTGATTGGAAATGCTCTAATAACAATATCCAGTATCGAGGATATGAAATCGACAAATGTGAAGGACGCTCTGGTAACGCGTTAGCGGCGTCTGGTTCAGACGCGTTAAGACGTCAGAACGAGCTCCTTAATTTTTGCACCTGTTACAATACAATCCTCTGCGTGGAATAAGATAGATGCATGCAGTGACAATTCATTAGACGCCTAGTCAACAGCGTTTGAACATGGGTGCGGTCCCACCAAAAGTCGAAATCATTACTGTTTCGTTATGAGAGTAATGAGCCAGTACTTAAACAAGCGAACACCTGGTAACAGACTCGAACGATAATGTGCTCGGCCACCTCGTACACAGTCGCCCGCTAACAAGCGACAACACCAGAGGACTGTGTTAGTTTAGTCGTTTGCGTTGCATAGTCTCAGGATAAAGTACTAATCTATCAAAAATGCAAACTTTCAATCCCCTTCAGCTGCCTTCAGGTGATGCAGATTCTCAACTTACCATATAACAAATGTTGGAGGCAAGGAACCTTTGGTCATAGCCCGGGTGCCACGAATCTCTCAGTTCTCACACGGCGGCCACGCGTATATCGTATCACAACCCTGTTAAATTCGATGTACAGTATTGGGTGAGCATTACATTCATTACAAGCTTGGAAACACGACCAAGCGTGTAATTGGAAACACGACCAAGCGTGTAATGATGTAATGAGCGCGGTACAAAGGAACAACGCAAAGCAGCGCATAAGCTCGAGCGCCTTGACGCACCGCCTAACCCAATAACCAGGATACCCGTTCCCTAGCAAACCCCTCCTGCGGCGAGCGCAGCGCGGAAAGCCAAAGCCAAACGGGGTTAAATGCAAATAACCGCATCGCAGCCCTAGCTAGGGGATTGCTTCTTGGCTCACGGCCTCCGGTTCCCATTTTCCCGCATGCGCGCGGCAGACCCGCGCCTTCCGACTGCCGTTGCTAGAGCGTCGTGACTCTATCCACCACCATGGACACCGCTAAGCGCACGCTTCGTTTGCCCGTCGTCAACCACTGCAGCGTCACTGTTGAAGTTTAGCAACCGTGCGGGTGCAGCCAAATCCTGTGCCGCCATCACCCTATCCTCCCAACAGTTGTCCATGTTGCCGGCAAAAAACCTGATCCTCACCGCCACCAGCCAACCGCGCCGCTGTCATCACCGACGCCACGCCGCCTGAGTTGTATGGCTGGGCGTCCGACGCCGACGCCAACACCACCCGGCCTCGCTCGGCTGTTGCCTTACCTGCGAGGCCCCGCATCACTCACGCCAGCACTGCTAAGCCTTGCGCCGTGCCCTACTTCTCTGTCGATGGTCGTGTAGCTGCTCGGCCATGCACGCACCCAATATCATGCTCCACTGCTGCTGACACCGCTCCACAAGGCTTCTCTAAGCCGTAACCTAAGCCCACAACCTGCCAGCGAGGCCGCCGCCGCGGCTGATAACCTTCGCGTCACCGTCACCTGAAACCTGCAACCCATGCAGCCATGCTACCATCAGTAGCACCGATAAGCCAAACCGCCGTCAAATAAGCGGCCGCACGCACCACAAAGTCCATCACCGCCGTCGCCCAAGCATTGCAAGCCAACTATCCATGACACTACCACCGGCGCCGTCAAGCCCGGCACAGCCACGACCCGGACCTCACAAATCCAAATTG
>BDSI01000537.1:0-23796 GCA_003117195.1 Eudorina sp. 2006-703-Eu-15
AGGGCCAAACTAGGGAAACACACGCCATGTGTACTGCAGGATCCACTCGTTGATATAAAGATACAAACGAATGTGACCCGGCTGATGACCAGCATACATAATTCGTCTCATGTATGAAATCTTCAATGACCCCGTTACATCGTTGTGTTGAAATTACTGGCAGCACCACATACCATACATGTGGACATATCGTATTATTGACATCATACCTACCATGATCCTTTGGGGTCCGCTGTAAAGTTCATTCATTCATCATACCTAGGTACGTCTACCTTGTTTTCAGACAACCTCCCCTCACTCTGCCCATCTTGATGGGGAATGAAATGAGCGCTACGTACAGGCCATCCCAAACATGGTCGCCTGGAGTATCGATATGAAGGGCCGACAGCAAGACGTGTCACAGTGTCTGGCATCCACAGTCTCAGGTCGAGGAAGGTTGTTGCTCAGGAGTTGTTGTCACAAGAACGACATCTGTTGGTGATGCATTATCATTATGTACACTACAGTATACCACATCTGTTTTGCATGATTTGCGCATGGCATCTGTTGTTTGCCCCGTGAGATATGCCCAACAACTGAGAGCTGGCGGCCTGTGAGCTTCCCATATCTGTATGATGAAGGGCAGCTGGCTGTGACTGCCGTTCACCAAACGATGCTTGGCACCTTTGCTGTGTGTCCATGGGATGGCCTGCCTCGCCGAATGCTGTTAAAAGTCAAAATGCTGTTGAGAGTCAATATCCAGCCAATGTCACGTTGACAAGCTGACAGGCTAGATGCTGAAGCCCTGACAACACAACCGACATGAAAGATGGTTCCGAATACCCAAGTTGTAGCGGGTCTAGTCACCCTTGCCTGAGGCATGTATGGGAGTTTGGTCTAGTGGTGTGATTCTCGCTTTGGGTGCGAGAGGTCGCGAGTTCGATTCTCGCAATTATCCTTTTGTGGAGAATCCCTGTGTGATGCCTGGGCAGGAACAACTCGAAACATTACCCACATAAACACTATCTTCTACATACATATATATACTTATATATATATACTTATATACTTATATACTTATACACTTATACACTTATACACTGTCTTCACCTAGGTAGATTGCGTCTCCACGATGGCAAAGTCGGGACAACCCGGCTAGCCGCAGTAGAACTCGGTAACCCATAAAATACAAAATGGCGTTACACAACAACGCCACAGCCGACAAGTAGGGGGTCGGCTTCCTTGAAGCCGGAAAAAGGGCGGGGCCCCCTACAATCCGTACAGGCCGCTTGCTTTAGAAGGAAAACTCTATTACCGCGCAACAGTGTGAGAGAGTGAAAGGTTGACATTGGGGGTGTCGTTGATGTTGAAGGGGGATCGGCGTGCATGGATTCACCAAGCCCAAACACGTCGGCAGCCCCGAAACCATCCTGCAGTACGCGCCGCCGGCGACGGCGGTCACCGTATCGGCACTATGGTAACGATAGTCGCCTCTGCACTACCACATCCGTCTGTCAAGCAGATGATCAAAAAGCAAGCTTGAAGCATCCTTGTTTTGCCGTGAAACTGTAGTTGTTTGGTCCGTCGGCAGGCATGCAACCCTTCAGTTGCACGCTCGCAGCAGAAGTGAACCTCTAAAGTTTGCTATCAATAGTTACATATCAAATGTAAGGCAAAAACAGGGTGCGAAAAAGCCCCGGTGAGACCCGGACTTTGGGCCATCGGAACTGGAGAACTCGTTGGCACTCGGTACGCTATCCCTTTGCATCTTGAAACTTTGATTCAATACATATTGTTGATTTGTATTCATCTGGCAAGACAGAAAGGCAAATCTTGATGTTGGTGGTATCTTGATGTTCAAACATCAGAACACTCTTGAAGTTCAATTTAGCACGCGCTGCCCATTCCTAACCCAAGTATTCATTATGCGGCACCTGTTGAAACAAATATGAGCGCGAGAGGCGTTGGTTGGATGTTGACTCGGGTCCATGGGGACCGCGGAGCTTTACTTTGACCGTTTGTGCGCAAAGAATTTTTTTCAGCCAAACCAAAGTTACCTTGCAATAGAGGACAATTAATATGACAAACATAGCGAATTAGTTTAGCGGATAATGAACGTTTTGCCGTTACCGGACACACGGACACACACACACACACACACACACACACACACACACACACGGACATGGGCAATCCTAGGGGGCGGGGCCCCCCGAACGCGCTTCGCGCTGGGGCCCCGCCCAAAAATGGGGAGATGGACGCAGAGGAGATCCCTGTGGTCCGCATCACCCGCACACGATGGATAGAGATCGCGGGGCCCAACCCCGAAAATCGGCCGATAAAGCAGTTCCACATTGCAATGAAATTTGATCGGCAAAGCCGCAAAATCGACGTCATCAACTTCGTGGCCCAGATGGTTCGGCCGCGCATCATGGAGCTGGTCTCGGAGACGCCAATCAGCTTAGAAGGGGTCTCGGACTCCTCCAGAGTTTATGACATGAAAGACGGCCGGCAATATGCCCGGGTCACGATCGGTGTCCCGAAGGAGAACGCAGACTCGGTCCGGGACCACCTCCGCAGGAGCTTGGGGCCGTGGGGGAGCTGAACCTTGGCAGGTTCTACACAAAGGCCGGAATATACCCGCCCGCAGACCCAGCCCAGCCGCACGACGCGCACCCGGGGCTGATCGCACAGGTGGAGGAATGGTGCCCCCAGCAATGGCGCATCGAGGGCCTTCCGCCGGCCTCCGACGCGGCCTGCCACGCACTCCTAGACTACGTCTATGGGATGCTGGACCCAGCGCTGGGCGAGGAAGAGGATATCCCGCAGGAACCAAAAAGCAACTTCCTGGAGGTCGCTCACACCGCCCCCGAGCGGTAAAAGTCATGTTGGCCGCAGGAGCGGAGAAGCTCCCGCCGAAACTGCTGCTCGACATCGAGGGCCACGAGAAGGGGCTCCTGAAGGCCTCCCACATCAAAACGCTCCCGTACGGCGGGCCCCCCATGCCGCCCCCGCCAGCCCTGCCGCAGACAGCGGCCCCGCCGCGACAGAAAGCCGCACTTGCGAGGCCACCGCCCAGTGTTGCTATCTTCCAAAACGGGGAAATAGAATTCCGCAGGTTTCCGGCCTGTCGCCAGTAGCCAAAAAACCTTTGGCAGGGCAGATTTTGGGGGCTTCCGAGGTGCCAGGAAATAAAAACCTCCGAGGCAGGCCGGGAATATTTCTGCGTGTTTCGACAGCAGGGCCACTGCTACCACAGCTACGACAGGGATTCTCAGTCTTGGAGCCCTGAAGCGCGCTTTCCTTGCGTCGCGGATGCATGTGGGAGAGTAATCAGGAGTTGGGGACACGGCATCAGAGTGTGTTTTGGCGGTAGACAGGTGTACGATGCAGAAATTGCCCCTGCGCCTGCAGATTTCCAGGCCCTTTTGGTAGTCTGGAAAATAGTTGGCAGGGCAGATTTCCGGCTCTCCACAGCGTCAAATAAATGAAATCTCGCAGGTTTCTTGGGGGTCCGGGAAATAAAACATTTCCGGGGTTTTGGCCCGTAAATATTCTTTTTATTTAAGATAGCAACACTGCCACCGCCCCATATCCTAAGGGCAGAGGAACGGGATCGGAAGAGGATGAAAGCGGAAGCCGCGGCGGAGGCCGCGGCGGAGGCCGCGGCGGCGCGAGCGGCCCCAACGGTGGCCGCCCGAGATGCGGCCCGCGGGGCCCCACACGCCCCTGCCGCACAGGTGGCGACGCGGGCGGCTCAGGCGATGACAAGGACAGGCCAGCAGGCCGCAGGGACGACCCAAACGGGGACACCAGCGACCCAGACAGCAGCAGCCGGCGCCCCTGCAGTCACAGCCGCCGCCTCTGCAGCGGCAGCCACCGCCCCCGCCGCGGCCACCGCTAAACCCGCAGCAGCAGCCGCCAAACCCGCTGCGGCAGCCGCCATCCCCACCGCGGCGGCCGCCAACCTCGCAGCGCCTGCCGCCACCCACGCAGCGACAGCCGCAACCCGCGCAGGGGCCGGCGCCACCCCAACAGCGGCAACAGCAACCTCAACGGCGGCAGCCGCGCCACCACCGACAGCCGCCGCGGCCCCAGCCAACGCAGCCGCGGGGAGGGAGGACTCCGGGTGAACATCCCGACAGGGGCACGACCCCTGACGTCCGAACGGTTCTTTGGACCATCGGACCCCGGACCCAGCGGCTCGGGCGCGGACGGACCGGGGGCCCACGGCCAGACCCCACGAGGGACGACCATCATCCCGCCGCCGCCAGGCACTCAGGAAACCCCGGCAGGAGCGCCCCAACGGCAGGGCATTTCAAGGCCGAGATCGACCTCCGGAGCGGGCGAAACCCCCCCAGCCAAGAACCCGGCGGTGACTCTATCTGGCAGAGGATGGAGAGACCGGGCCTGCGGATGACGATACGACGATGACGGCAGCCGAAGGGTTTCAACCGGTGCCGCGACCCATTCGACCCCCCCGAAACAACCCCCCCCACCCCGCGGTGGGCGCCAACCACAACCGGTATGAGAGCCTGCGGACCCTGCCGCCGGGGACGAGGACATGGGTGACGAGTGACGGGTAGCCGCAGTCGAAGGGGCAGGTACTACCGGCCCCTGAGAGTAGGGTCGTGGAATGCTGACGGGCTACACCTAGCGGGGCATGACGCCAAGCTAGGGGCGGCGATGAAGATGTGGGTGGGCTTAGGCCTAGACATCGTGTGCATACAAGAAACGCATATCACCACTAGCAAGCAGTTCAACGGCCTCCGCCGCAAGCTGGCGGCCGGGGCGGCGGTCCTTCATGAATGGGGGTGGGAGGTGGTTTCGCACTCGTACGCGCCCTCGACACGGTCAGGAGGGGTAGCTATCATCGCGCGGACAGGCCTCTTTCGCACTGCCACCGCGGCGGACCCCCCGGAAGGGGTACGACATCACCACGCCCCGAAGGGGCGGGCATGCCAGTGGACGTTTCGATGGGGCGGTCATCGGCTACACCTGGTGAACGTGTACCTGCCCACATCACGATTCCCTGTGGGTGAGCGGGTCGAATTCGTGAACAAGGTGCTTGCACCCGCCTGCGCGGCGGCGGATGAAGCAAACACTGTCATCGTCGCGGGAGACTTTAACTTTGTGGTGAACCCCAGCATGGATAGCTCGGCAGGGGAACAGGGTAGAGCTGCGGACAGGCCGGTAGCGGAAGCCTTTAACGCCCAGTGCCCAAACTTGGTTGATACGTTTCGGGCGGCACACCCGGGCGGCGACATTTCTCACACATGTACGTGGCACCGACACCCGGGGGGTCGCGGCTAGATAGGATTTACATATCGGAGGGAGGCGCCCCTTATGTATCTGGGGCGAGCATTCCAACCGCAACACCATCCGACCATAGGATGGCGATCATGACACTCATGGCCCGCACGGGCCTCGACCGCGGCCCTGGCATCAACAGGGTGCGGTGCGACTTCACATCCCACCAGGATCTGCGGCAGGCGTTTAAGGGCTGGCTGCTGGATGAGCTTGGGGACCGGCCGGGGAAGGCGAGGAGGCGGCGCTGGTTGACTGGTGGGTCCCCTTCAAACACCGGCTAGCGCACACGGTTCGTGGCCTAAACAAAGAGGCACGGAGTAGACGCACCCGCCCGGGAGAACTAGGAGAACGGGTTAAGTTGGCGCTGAACGAGGTCGCGAGGCGCCAAACAGCGGCTGACCAAGGGGATCAGACCGTGGGGAGCATGGACGGGATTGTGGCGGCACAGATGGAAGTGGTGTCTGCTATGACGGAAGAGGGGGCACGGCAGGCACATACACCGCGTGCGAGTTCATTGGTTGAGATCGGGGGAGCGACCCAACAGGGCCCTCACATCCATGGTGCGGCCCGCCCAGGCCCAACAATCTATCGCGGGCCTGCGCGACAAACATGGCAACCTGGTCACCAACATGGCGAAGCTACCGCAGGTGGTCGCAGATTTCTGGGGAGGGTCTGCCAAACCCCCCGGATCAGTGCCCCGAAGCGCGAGCAGCGGTGCTCGAAGCGGTCAGAGAGAGGGGCCCGCGACTGGCGGAGGATGAAGCAGAGGAGGTAGGCCGGCAGGAAGTGTCCGCAGAGGAGGTACGACGGGTCCTCAAGGGTATACCCCCGGGAAAATCACCCGGTAGGGACGGCATCCCGGGGGATCTTTACAAGGCGTTCAAGGAGGAATTTGCGCCTGTGTTGGCTGATCTCTTTACGGCCATCACCAGGACCCACCGCACTCCGGAGGGGTTTGTGGACGGGGTGATCACGGTCATCTACAAAAATCGGGGAGTACGGCATGATCCTGGCAGCTATAGGCCAATCACTCTGCTCAATACGGACTACCGTATTTCGACCAAAGCACTAGCGAATCGGTTAGGCCCGGCCTTGGGAAAGGTGATTGCCCTGGAACAATCTGCCTTCCTGCCAGACCGGCTGATTGGGGCGAACATTCTGTTCCTGCGGCTACTGCCACGCCTCATGGCGAGGCAAGACCGATCGTGCGTTGTGGCCTTCTTGGATATCGCGAAGGCGTATGATACTATTGATCGGGGATTCCTGTTGGACGTGATGGAGATCATGGGAGCCGGGGAGGGACTCACCACGTGGGTGCGGATCCTCCTCACTTCCACGCGATCCCTGGCGGTGGTCAACGGCTTCCAGTCGAAGATGGTACCCATGCAGGCGGGGGTGCGCCAGGGATGTCCCCTTGCCCCCCTGCTCTATTTATTCGTGGCGCAGGCGCTGCTGTGCTGGCTGCAGCACCGGAGGGTGGGGATCCGCCTCCGCCCTGCCGACGAAGACCTAACCACGGCCATGCAATATGCAGACGACACCGAAGTAATTATGGGCAGCTCGGCCGAACTCGAGCACTTCCTGGCGAGCATGGAGACCTTCGCCAAGGGATCGGGACAGAAACTGAACCCGGACAAGGTGGAATTACTACCGGTGGGACCCGCTGAGAAAGGGGTGGAGGCCGGAGGTGAGGAGGCTCGGGGCGGGATGAGACTGGTCCACACCGCCACGGCCTTAGGCCTGCCGTACACGGATGTGGATGGCACTCCGGAGATGGACTGGGGAGCGCAGATGGACAAAGTTCGTGTCAGGTTCACGAGGATAGCGCAATTGTCACTGTCCGCCTTCGGGAGGGCGTCGGCTGCCGCGGCGTACGGATTGCACAGACTCACTTGGCACATGGAGCATGGCGGCATGCCACCGGAGACAGTGATAGACCGGCTCGAAGGGTGGACGGCACGCCTGGTAGATAGGGCCCAGGGCCCCGAAGCCACCGAGAGGCGGCCCACTGGGGTGCCACGTAGCCTGCTGCTTGGGCACCCGGCGGTGGGGGGATTCGGCGCGCTGCCGCTGCGGGAACATATCCGAGCGCGCTGGGCCTCAACAGCGCTGCGGTACATGAGGAGGATCCGCCACCAGCGGGCCGCCCCCTGGCAACGTGTCGTGGACACGATCCTAGCGGACGCCTCAGCGGCATGGAAGCCGTGCATGGTGCTCACGGCAACGGCCGACAGTCCATGGAGAGGGATCCGAAGGCTAGAACCCGAGGTACAGCGGGTCGTGACAGCCCTAGCCGCCCTGCCGAGAGTGGTGGACATCGCCGACCATCCGCTCGCGCCGGGGGCGTGGTGCTGGAACGCACCACTGTGGGGAAACCCACTACTCCTGGAGGAACTGCCCGAGGGGGGGCGCCCCGGCCTCGAGCATGTGTTCCCGGACCTGGTGGACTACACCGGATTGCAAACGGTCGGACAACTAATCCGGGTGGGGGAGACGCTCCGGATGGTAACCGACGGCTGGGCAGAGCCAAACTACATAGACTCCGCCCGCATGGCACGATGCGCCGCACGGGCGTGGGCGACATTCGTACAAGATTGCCTGGGTATCCCCGCGGGGTCCGGGCGATGGGGTGATTGGCGGCAATGGGCCGAATTAGACCGGCGGCTGGTAGAACTTCAAGTAAGGCTACCAGCGGCCTGGGTGGCAGCAGCCCTAGCGGCACGAGCGAACGGGGTCCAGGGGGCGAATGTGCCCACGGAAGAGGAGGTGACGGCCATGTTGCTCGATCGCATGGGTTGGAGGTTGAATAATGGGTTGAAGGTGGCCCTGAGCGAGTACTCTGTTCGAGTGGGGACAGCGATGCAACTAGCCGAGGTGGTGGAACGCCGCAGCGCGGCTCACTTGCTGTTTGCCTGTGAGGCGGTAGGACTGGGAGCCACCGACCCGATTTCTCAGGTGGCGGCCGCCCGGATCCAGGGGCTGCTGAGCCGCCTTTGGCTCAGTACGTATCCGGTGGGAAAATGAGCACAAGGAGGCCTTTTGGCGCCTTACAGTCGATGGCGTCCCGTTGTTGGGCAATTCCCATATGCGACACGCGAGGGTGACGCGGTGTGGATGCGGGGAATACCCAGCGGAAGGCGGGGGGCCAGAGACACCCCGACAGCACCATTTCTGGTCATGCCGAGTGGCCCAGGCGGTGGTGGGTCAGATGGAACCGCGCCTTGGGGCGCGGATTAGGAGGACGCAGGTCTGGCTGGCGGAACCCCCGCCACCCGTGGAGCAAGTTGTTTGGGATGTGGTGGTGTTGGCCGCGATTGCGGCCATGGAGACTGGTCGCCGATTCATGGCGGCCACCCTGCGTCGGTCAGCACCTGGTCAGGGTCAGACGATCCGGCCGGGACCGATATTGGCAGAACAAGGGGAGCGGCGCGCAATCGCTGACTTTTGGGGGCGCCTTCACGGGTTCGCCCAGTTGGGGCTCCCGAGACGGGGTTGGAGCTCAGTGGGCCCTTTCCACCCTTTCTTGAAAGTGGCGGGGGAGTCCTGCGATGTGCGGGACCTGCTCCTGAAGAAGGATGAGGCGCGGGTTCCCCGCCCTCTGTCTGTTTATCGTCGGGCTCTCCGAACCGGGGTTCAAGTTGGGGACCGGGCCTACCCTCAGATTGGGGTGGAGGTTGGGCTCCCGTTGGCATTTTGGTGTTTTGGCCAAGTTATTTCTTATGATGCGGGTTACCCCACTAGCGGTAGTGTTGCCCCGCTGCGCGCCTCTGCTTGCTTCGGTGTCTGACTGGTTGGGGTTATGGCCCGGTGTGTTTTCTTTGGGTGCGGCGTTGTGGTGTGGAGGTGACCTGCCGCCTTGGCGGTGGGACCTACTGGGGCTTGCTCTGGTATACACTGATGATCCCGTTGGGGTCCGCTGTAACATTCATTCATTCATTCATTCATTCATATAATATATAACCATATATCTTTATCCGTGTCCGTGTAAGTATATCAACCCGTACTTACAATTTGTATTATTATTAAGGATGTTACAGTGGACCCCGCGGGTCATCGGTGACAGCCAACGGCGACAGCCGAGGCTTCCTCACCATACACTGCCTGAACGAACTGGCGCCACCATGGCGATCCGGACAGGCTCCACATCATATCACCAATCAATGTGCTTGCTAACGCCAGTGCGTGAGGTTGGTTCAATGGAAGCCGCCAGCGGCTTTATAATCCATACATAAGAAGATACATATATGGCTATCATTTTATAGCAGTGGTGCTCACTCGCCGTCACTGCAGCCAGTGTTCGTTCCTTGTCCAGGGCCAAACTAGGGAACACACGCCATGTGTACTGCAGGATCCACTCGTTGATATAAAGATACAACGAATGTGACCCGGCTGATGACCAGCATACATAATTCGTCTCATGTATGAAATCTTCAATGACCCCGTTACCTCGTTGTGTTGAAATTACTGGCAGCATCACATACCATACATGTGGACATGTCGTATTATTGACATCATACCTACCATGATCCCTTTGGGGTCCGCTGTAAAGTTCATTCATTCATCATACCTAGGTACGTCTACCTTGTTTTCAGACAACCTCCCCTCACTCTGCCCATCTTGATGGGGAATGAAATGAGCGCTACGTACAGGCCATCCCAAACATGGTCGCCTGGAGGTATCGATATGAGGGGCCGACAGCAAGACGTGTCACAGTGTCTGGCATCCACAGTCTCAGGTCGAGGAAGGTTGTTGCTCAGGAGTTGTTGTCACAAGAACGACATCTGTTGGTGATGCATTATCATTATGTACACTACAGTATACCACATCTGTTTTGCATGATTTGCGCATGGCATCTGTTGTTTGCCCCGTGAGATATGCCCAACAACTGAGAGCTGGCGGCCTGTGAGCTTCCCATATCTGTATGATGAAGGGCAGCTGGCTGTGACTGCCGTTCACCAAACGATGCTTGGCACCTTTGCTGTGTGTCCATGGGATGGCCTGCCTCGCCGAATGCTGTTAAAAGTCAAAATGCTGTTGAGAGTCAATATCCAGCCAATGTCACGTTGACAGGCTGACAGGCTAGATGCTGAAGCCCTGACAACACAACCGACATGAAAGATGGTTCCGAATACCCAAGTTGTAGCGGGTCTAGTCACCCTTGCCTGAGGCATGTATGGGAGTTTGGTCTAGTGGTATGATTCCCGCTTTGGGTGCGAGAGGTCGCGAGTTCGATTCTCGCAACTCCCCTTTTGTGGAGAATCCCTCTGTGATGCCTGGGCAGGAACAACTCGAAACATTACCCACATAAACACTATCTTCTACATACATATAATATATAACCATATATCTTTATCCGTGTCCGTGTAAGTATATCAACCCGTACTTACAATTTGTATTATTATTAAGGATGTTACAGTGGACCCCGCGGGTCATCGGTGACAGCCAACGGCGACAGCCGAGGCTTCCTCACCATACACTGCCTGAACGAACTGGCGCCACCATGGCGATCCGGACAGGCTCCACATCATATCACCAATCAATGTGCTTGCTAACGCCAGTGCGTGAGGTTGGTTCAATGGAAGCCGCCAGCGGCTTTATAATCCATACATAAGAAGATACATATATGGCTATCATTTTATAGCAGTGGTGCTCACTCGCCGTCACTGCAGCCAGTGTTCGTTCCTTGTCCAGGGCCAAACTAGGGAACACACGCCATGTGTACTGCAGGATCCACTCGTTGATATAAAGATACAACGAATGTGACCCGGCTGATGACCAGCATACATAATTCGTCTCATGTATGAAATCTTCAATGACCCCGTTACCTCGTTGTGTTGAAATTACTGGCAGCATCACATACCATACATGTGGACATATCGTATTATTGAAATCATACCTACCATGATCCCTTTGGGGTCCGCTGTAAAGTTCATTCATTCATCATACCTAGGTACGTCTACCTTGTTTTCAGACAACCTCCCCTCACTCTGCCCATCTTGATGGGGAATGAAATGAGCGCTACGTACAGGCCATCCCAAACATGGTCGCCTGGAGGTATCGATATGAAGGGTCGACAGCAAGACGTGTCACAGTGTCTGGCATCCACAGTCTCAGGTCGAGGAAGGTTGTTGCTCAGGAGTTGTTGTCACAAGAACGACATCTGTTGGTGATGCATTATCATTATGTACACTACAGTATACCACATCTGTTTTGCATGATTTGCGCATGGCATCTGTTGTTTGCCCCGTGAGATATGCCCAACAACTGAGAGCTGGCGGCCTGTGAGCTTCCCATATCTGTATGATGAAGGGCAGCTGGCTGTGACTGCCGTTCACCAAACGATGCCTGGCACCTTTGCTGTGTGTCCATGGGATGGCCTGCCTCGCCGAATGCTGTTAAAAGTCAAAATGCTGTTGAGAGTCAATATCCAGCCAATGTCACGTTGACAGGCTGACAGGCTAGATGCTGAAGCCCTGACAACACAACCGACATGAAAGATGGTTCCGAATACCCAAGTTGTAGCGGCTCTAGTCTCCCTTGCCTGAGGCATGTATGGGAGTTTGGTCTAGTAGTATGATTCTCGCTTTGGGTGCGAGAGGTCGCGAGTTCGATTCTCGCAACTCCCCTTTTGTGGAGAATCCCTCTGTGATGCCTGGGCAGGAACAACTCGAAACATTACCCACATAAACACTATCTTCTACATACATATAATATATATCTATATCTTAATCACATGTATGTATATATGTAGTGACAACCTCATTGCTCCCATCGATACAGGCGATTGTTGGCCCTGCTCATGTCGAGTTTTGATCTCGAGACCTCCCGCTTACTAAACGGGTGCTCTTCCACTGAGCTACACGAGCGAGTCCCCATTTTGATGTCGCAGCACGCGCTGCCGTCACGCTCCTTGTGGGTGGAGGGTGTCGAACCCTCGACCTTAGGATATCCCAAGTCATACTTGCATATGAGACCTACGCGCTAACCACTGCGCCACACCCACATGGATTTCGAACTGTAAACAAGATTCCGTAACACCAAGCTTTATATATAGAAAATTATCACCATGTACGTATATGATATCACATCGATTTTTCCGTCCCAATTTCCCATTTCAACTGCACTGCCGGTATTTCTTGTACTGCTCCATCCGCAAACCATCCCAGCAACAGGCAGGCGGCCGGTCACACACCTGCGCACCTCCCTGCATGGAGACAATGCTCCGAGACATACAACCTGACAATGAGGTCGCTGCCGTCAGTCAATCTCGTTGTATTTAGCCACCTACTGATAGGGCTTGGAGAGCTAAGTTGCCGTTCTGATGCTAATTGTTAGTATTATAATCACTTGCGAGCCCCCGTTGCCTTCCAAGACTATCTCCCCCTGTGCGCGCGAACTTTATCCCTGGCTGTGGTTGGTTCTCAGGTAGAACGGGATGGTTCATTCCCTGGTAGAGTGAGCACGGGGAGTGTTTCGGTGCACTTCGTTGTGGAGCCTGTCCGGTATGCTATGGTACTGCAGTTCCGTTTATGCAGTGTATGTATATGATATGGTGAGGATGAAAGCTTTGGCTGTCACCGATCACCCACGGGGTCGGCTGTGACATCCTTAATAATAATCCTTAATGATAATTATCATTGTTGTGATTATGTATAGTTGGCGTGCGTGGGGGATGTACGTACCTACCCAGCAATCATACTTAATCGACAGACATGCATGAAGGCAAATGATTCATCCCGCCTCGATGTTATATACATACATACAACGCTAAGAACGTGACGACGAGTCAACGTTGGACCGCGAGCATTGGGGGAGCAAAAGTAAGTCGCGCACTTCTCGGAGACACGGTACGCAGCAATGCATCTGTTCGCCTTGCTTGCGCTAACTGTGTTTCTCTTGGGCGCCGGTGACCGCTCCGTAACTGAGGCGGATGCAATGGCTGAGCTTAAGGGCCTTGTGCAGACCGGCCTGCTCAAGGCGCCATTGTTAACATCCAGGCCGAGGTTCATGGATAACATAGCGGATCCGATTCCGGTTAGCCTTATTAAAGCCGAACCGAGTGACCTGAGCGACAGGTACCCCCGAGTCAATGTGTACTCCGAACGAGACAACGAAAAGCGGTGGACTGTGAAAATGCGAGATACAGCAACTCAAAGGCAACATGTGTTTGCAATAGTGAGACGACGGCGAAGCGACCTAGCCCTGACTAGCATGGTCCGCAAGCCCATGACTCGCAGCACGAGGAGCAGCAATAATGAAACACAAGTTGCCTCCTGCTGGAACTTTACAGAAATGAATACCTACAATACAGCATGGAACCGGTCGGCGCTGAAGGCACTCGATGCGCGCCGAGACACCATGCGGGAAGCTGATACCTGCGCCACCGACCCAGCCTTGACCTGGCGTAACAGCAGCGAGTGCCACCCATCGGAAGGCTGCCACAAAGCTGACGAGAGGAGACCTTCGCTACCTGGCAACATATGGACATGGCGACAGAACGGAATTGCATCCCGGCACTTATGCAATCTCAGGACCCAGCGAACGTGCGTGTTCATTAATCGATCCAATACACCAAGCACGAATGATGCCAATGGGCCACAAACTTTTACGGTTGGCACGCGGCGCAATAATACTTCATGAACGCTGCCCTTTCTCAATAATCAGCACGTTACTGGATAAACCGCAAGTAACGCAGATATCAGCCTTCATACACGACCCTGGAATACAGGCCACCGGCAACGATACCTGTACCCGACACAACGGTTTACGAACGCAAAATAGCTCAAACTTTCTCCCCACACCGTCCAAGCGCACAGTATCAGACACACATATACTTAACGATTTCAACATGAACAGTTTAGTGATTCCTCCTCACTTCTCAGGCCGCCCGACCCTGAGTGGTCACTGTGGAGTCACTGTGCGCACTACACGGCAACCCACAGGAAACCTGCTTTCCTTTCTCCGCCGCAACAGCCTCGTGAAACCACCGGAGGCAGATGCGGCTGAAAAATGCTTGAAGTTTTCGGCGGCAAATCACCTGCGCCTCAGCCCCATCGCCCAGCAAGCATCATCTACCCTTATGGCCTACCAAGCCAACATGATTAACCTGACCGGGGCCTACTCCACTGAGCTTGTCCCCTACGGCCGCTTCTTCACATACGACTTGGCCATGGGTCCGGTCGCCGGCCTGTGCCTGGACAAGGGGGACAAAACAGTCGTCCCGGCAGATAAGAATCAGCTCATCGAACAGATCCGGAGCCGGCTGGCCGCGAAGGGCATCGACACCACGACACTCCAGTTCTTCATGTCCGATCGGGACGTCCGCAGCTTCAGCACCTCTGGGGGCAAGGGTCTGACCGCCACAGTGGGCATTAAAGTCCGGTAGCCCAGTGGAAGGCCGTAAACGATGCCTTCTCGTAGGGTGGTGGAGTGAGCATGCCCCTCGTCGACCTTCGCACGAGCAGTGTCAAGGTTCAGGCCGCACCAGCCCCCTTCCTCTTCCAAGCCGGAGCCGGGGGAAGTTCACCGACATCAGCGACAAAATTCGCTCTGCACAGTACGGGGGCCAAGCACAGCTATTCCCTTTCAGCAGCCCGGTGCTGGTGCGTAACCATACCGTCGGTGGAGGGCACTACGAGCCGACAGACATCCTGCAACAGATATCGGCCATCTACGTCACTACGGCTGCCGCAGGTAACAATCTCAATCAGCAAGCAAACCGCGACCAACTCGCACATTGCATAACTCCGACTAGTACGCCTGACAGACCCTGCGATCCTTGCCCACAAGCGGTACAGTCGGTCCGCACACGTCGACCTAGACAAGTGCAACTGAGTATACCATCACCAAATCACCTCACACACCGGCAGGCTCAAATGAAAACAACCGGCACCCCTGCAGATCGGGAACGGTGGCGAACCCCGCTCATTCCTGAATGGCTGGCACCCTCGCTGCCCGCCCCCGCACAGCTACACATACCTACAAATATGTGTTTGAATCTGCTGCCCCCATATCCCGCTTCCACCCCAGGCCTCAAAGCAGCGCTCGATGACCCCACGGCCGCCTTCCTGGATGTGAAGCTCCAGAAGATACAGAAAGGGCGACAACCGCTGCACGACAGCGTCGCCGAGGTTAGGCTGACAGACGAGGTCCTGGACCAGGCATACGTGGCCCACTTTGACAACGTCTCCGTACGACAGGCATTTGAGGCGGCCGGTCGGGTGCTCATCACGGCGGGCTGCTTCAGCTTGGAGCTAGTCTCCCTCCGCACCCATCCGCATGGCGACCTCCCATCAGCTAAGTATCTGGCCTGCTACAAAGGGGGGGTTCTCCTTACCAACATGCCCTCCAAGATTAGCGGGTCGGAACTAGTCAACCTAGCCGGGACCCTGCAGCAGAAGGTGAGCAGCTACCGCCTGCTCGGCGCCCCCGTGCTGAAGTCCACCAACCACTCCAAACTCGTAGAGCTGGGACAACAGCTGGAGGACCCAAACTCCACGCTCCCCGCCCCAGCCACCGTCGACTTTTATGGACAGCCGTGCAGCTTACTCGGCGATACACCCGAAGCGATCGCCAACTGCCTGGCCGTACAGAACGCAGATCGCACTGTCAGCAGGATCTGGGAGGTGTGCGCTGTTTCCATCAGCAACGGGGACCCGCAGTACCGCCTCCCTACGGGCACCCTGGCGCTACCCCTGCTAGGCGTAGCCAGCTTCCCACTCTTCATGCTCAGTATGGGTAACGGGGATCTAAAGACTAGCGGCGACTGTTTCATGGAGGTCAATGAGACCCGCGTTCACGTGGCTCTGCCAGCCGGGTCGCCGTACGGCAACGGAGAGCAGACCAGCCTCACACCCCTGGACTCAACCACCATATACAACCGCCCCATGAGCGCCGTCGGCCTGGCCATCGCGGCAGCGCGGGGGGGGGGAAGCGTCGCCGACACGCTCCTCTCTGCTTACCTGTACGAGGACCGACGGGACTCCCTGAAGATCCTCCGGAAGCAGCTGGTCCTGACGCTGGCCGCGGCATGTCAAGCCACGCCGCCAGAACCGCTCCGTGAACCCTCGCCCCTGGCGGCCACGGCCCCGACCGCTGCGGGCCCGTCGCGCACCGACCTGCTGACCCTGGAGGGCAACGATGAAGACTGGGAGACGGAGATGATGCTGCCGAGCCGCAACCTGACCGGCGACATGGAGAAGGCCGCCACAGAAGAGAACTACATGGACGTAAGCCACCCCCTGATCGCCCCGCGCGTGGTGGAAGCAGACTGCCCTGAGGTTGATAGGGATTGCACACACACTGGTCACCAGGCCACACATGTAATGGACCCGCTAGGACCCACCCACCCCAAACGTAGTCCCGACACGGACACCCTTGCCCGCTCATGCCGCCAACCTCCCTGCAGGCGGACTGAACCGGGCAAACCGCTAGAGGATGGGGACTGGGGCGCCACGGTGGCGATGCAGGATCGAAGGAGAGAATGGCCATCGATGGATGAGGGCCTGATGGAGCATACGATCTGTACGAGCACAGTTGAGCTTGCACCGTACAGTAGTCAAATAGTAGACCCCGCCCAGCCGGGTGATAGCGCTGGGCTAGCAGGGGCTTGCGGGAGGCACGAAATGCAGGGTGACTCTGGCTGGAGGCTGCATTCTTCCATTTACCCGTTCCACAGTGCTAGTGATCGTGGCCGGTGCCACTAGTGCCACGGGGCCGATGGTGACGACGTGGGAAGTAACTGTCTCGGAATATTGGCCCTACCGCATAATATGGAGTGCCACCATGCGATGGAGGATCCCCGGGAGCGGACACAACACACGCATGCGACGGGCGGTGGCAATCATACGCGAGTTGAAATTAGTACGGCAAGGGACAGTGGGACCGGTCCCGGCCCCCTGAGACCCTGCCCGCCTGGGTCCCATAATTGCGAGCACCCCAGCAGAACGCATGCTCACGCCCGTGTATCGGCTGATGGGATAGGTGTGCATCCAAACGTTGATAAGCAACTGGACTTGAGATGTGAGTCCGGTGATGGTCTGTACGAACCGGGGCTGATGACCACTGAAGGGCGGAGACTGTGTACGGTACAATGCCGCGAGATGAATGGTGTAGGGTGGCTCCTCGTGGGAGGCTCTGCGCACCCGAACGCTGATGAAGCGACCCGGATGAAATATGGATACGAGGCTGTGCCGATTAACAATGAGATCGGCAGAGAAACAGATCACGTGACCCGTGGCTCAATCATGGGGCTGGCGACCAACGGGAGTGTTGGCCCCTGGGACGGCGCATGCTGCAATGGTCGCACGCAACGCATGGCGGACAGCAATACCCTGCTGCAGGCTGGACTGCATAGCCCCACGGAACGCACGACAGATGACAGCTGTCCCTACCATGTGCCCCGGATAATAGAGGAAGTCCCTGGTGCCACACGACCTCTTCTCGACCGTTATGCGCGAGGGAAAACTTACAGCTGCGATGGACTCAAAGGGACCCAAGCGCCTGAAGCTAGGATGCACGCTGATCCGCCATCGACCCAACCCTCAGCCTGGAACAGGAGGCCCGGCCCATGCATTCACTCACAGACATCAAAAAAGATCCTAGTACAACTGCCCGCCCGAGCGGCCTGTGCAGCAACAACCGACCCCACACCAGCCCTGCAGAGTACCATCCGCACTAACCCTCCCATGACCACACGGAACACCCTGGGTCTGATTAGGACCGTGTACCACCGAACCCTTCGTCTCATATCATACGCTACACGCCACGTAGTGACCTACTGTGCAACCTCAATCAGCTACTGCATCGCCGCCTCGGGTATGTGGGTACTGAAACGGTGTATCCTCCGCGCCACTAAAAGCACAAGGCCACTCGATATACGGATCAGCCACATTGCAAATACGGGCCTCCTGGCGACCGCATCCCTTGGTCCCCTGGCTTACACGGCCATTCTTAGTCCTCTCCACGAAACCCTGGGTCTCATCTTGCTGACCGCGTGCCTTATTCGGGTGCTACACTGCCTAATGAACACCATCTTAATGCCCTGGACCCTCACTACGAACACGGTCACTCAACACCTGGCGAGGGGCCTGCATCTGACCCGATGGCTACGGTGAAACCCGAACGCATCCCTAAGGATCACAGTGGCTGCGGCGGCCCTGACGCTATTGTGCTGGCAACTGACGACAGCAGAACCGGCGGCTCTACCACTCACTGGCGCCATACCAACAATTATAAACGGCCTACGACCCTTCCCCCATGCCACGGCCCGGGCCCGCTCAGCAATTGATGCCTGTACAACCATAGGTGTGGTGGTGTCAGCCCGCAACACCACAGGACACCTAGAAGCCTGCCTCCTCACACCTCTGGCGGTGATGATATGGACCGAACTGGATCTCTGTAGCAACTTCATACCAACCGACAAAATAACGTGCGGAGGACCCCCGGCACCACTGCAGACACCACGATCAGTGGGACCAACACCACACCGAACCTCGGCAACACCATAACATGGCCACCCACGGGACACCCTCGCGGCCAAACCACGCGCGAACCATACCATGACAAGTAGGGGGTCGGCTTCCTTGAAGCCGGAAAAGGGTGGGGCCCCCTACAATCCGTACAGGCCGCTTGCTTCACAACGAAAACTCTATTACCGCGCAAGAGTGTGAGAGAGTGAAAGGGTACCATTGAGGGTGTCGTTGATGTTGAAGGTGGATCGGCGTGTATAGATTCAGCAAGCTCAAGCAGGTAGGTAGCCCCGAAACCAACCTGCAGTACACGGCGGTCATGGCATCTGCATTATGACTATCGTAAGTAGTCGCCTCTGCACTACCACATCCGTCTGTCAAGCAGATGATCACAAATCAAGCTTGAAGCGTTCTGGCCGTGAAACTGTCGTCGTTTGGTCCGTCGGCATGCTTGCAACCCTTCTGCTGCACGCGTGCAGCAGACGTGAACTTCTAAAGTTTGCTACAATAGTTACATAGCAATGTAAAGCAAAAGCAGGGTGCAAAAAAGTCGCGGTGAGAGCCGGACTTCGGGCCATCGGAACTGGAGAACTCGTTGGTACTCGGTATGCTATCCCTTTGCATCTTGAAACTTTGATTCAATACATAATGTTGAATTGTATTCATCTGGCAAAACAAAAAGGCAAATCTTGGTGTTGGTGGCATCTTGATGTTCAAACATCAGAACACTATGGAAGTTCAATTTAGCACGCGCCACCTGCCCCTAATATCACGCGGCACCTGTTGCATCAAACATGAGTGCGAGAGGCGTTGGGTGGATGTTGACTTGGGTCCATGGAGACCGCGGAGCTTTACTTTGACCGTTTGTGCGCAAAGAATTTTTTTCAGCCAAACCAAAGCAATAGAGGACAATTAATATGACAAACATAGCGAATTAGTTTAACGGATAATGAACGTTTTGCCGTTACCCACGCACCGTGCACACACACACACACACACACACACACACACACACACACACACACACACACACACACACACACACACACACACACACACACACAACACACACACACACACACACACACACACACACACACACACACACACACACACACACACACACACACACACACACACACACACACACACACACACACACACACACACACACACACACACACCACACACACACACACACACACACACACACACACACACACACACACACACACACACACACACACACACACACACACACACACACACACACACACACACACACACACACACACACACACACACACACACACACATACACAGTCCGCAGCATCTGCTATTAGTTCTTTGCCCCTGCGCTGTGACGGCCGTTGACCGCGTTCGTACCCGGCACATCACTGCAAATTCGGCACCCGCATCTTTGCATTCCATTTGCTTTGCTCGTTTTTTCCTTCTTACTAACAACTTTTAGGACCGTCGCGCTCACGTGTGTCCCTGTCTTGCCATCCGCCTTGCATGTCCTCCGACTTCGCTTCGCTAACCACTGACGGTGCTGCTTCGCTTGGTGCTCCCGTTTCTGCATTCAGGTCAGTATCTTTTCCTTCTGCACGGGCTGGGACGGTTGTGCCGGGCACTTACTTGCTGTCGGCATTGCACGCGCTGTTGACGCATACGCCCTTGCTTTTGCTGCACCTTAGGATCAGTAGGTAGCTTAGTAGAGTTTTCATCTGCATTAGCCTACGACGTCATAGCCGCTGCTTCTGCTGGCGTCCCGGCGCCCACCGGCGCTCGACAACGATACGGGGCGCTGCAGCCTCACGGCCTACACCACCTTGGGACTCCTGATGGACGACATATTTCGCCCTGGCATATTGGTAACTCTGGTCTCGGTCTCAGTCGTCGGTTGCATTGCTGGACACGGGTCTGCTTATTCGCGGCTCAGCTTTTTTCTTTGATAACACACAAATATCACCCTGGCTTCCCTGGGGCAGCTCCCGGGTGCGGTCACGGGTAGCAGCAGCTCGCTCTGGGCCGACGGCGTTTCGCTGCCATTGTGGGTGGAGCAGCAAGTCAATCAGCCAGCAAGCCGCTCGTCCTTAACCTCGCCGGCGCTCACCCAACGTTTCTTCTTTTCCTGGTTTCCGGTTTGTCACGGTGCGGGGGTCCTCCTAGGCGCGTGTTAGGTGCACACGCATGGCCCACAGGCTGCCGGAACTCGAAGCCTTCCAGGCGCGCGCGGAGGAGCTAAACGCCACGGTGGTCGCCGAGGCACTGGAGCCACGCGCGCGTGTTACGACGCGCGTTCAGGGAGTGATCAGCCCCGCCAACCCGACACCCAACCCATCGTGGCGGCCATCCTTGCGCAGCGCGCCAGCTTCTTGTCAGCCGTCGACCACCGCGAGCTTTTCGCGTCCCCGCTGCAGCCGTGGCGGGTCGTCTACGTGGTGTCTTTCTTGGACGCGCCACACCTGGGTTTCTCCCGCCCGCGTGCCCCCGGCGCCTGTTCTTGCCCTTGCGTCTGTTGTTGCCCCTGCGCCGGTGGTTGCCCCCGCTGCCCCTGCGCCTGTTATTGCCCCCGGTTGCCCCCCACCCGCCGCCCAACTGCATCCCCGCGCGCAGCATGCATTTGCGCGCTTGGGCTTCCGGCGTAGTGGGAGCTCTGTGAGAGTCCGCACGCCGGCAGTCCGCAGCATCTGCTATTAGTTCTTTGCCCCTGCGCTGTGACGGCCGTTGACCGCGTTCGTACCCGGCACATCACTGCAAATTCGGCACCCGCATCTTTGCATTCCATTTGCTTTGCTCGTTTTTTCCTTCTTACTAACAACTTTTAGGACCGTCGCGCTCACGTGTGTCCCTGTCTTGCCATCCGCCTTGCATGTCCTCCGACTTCGCTTCGCTAACCACTGACGGTGCTGCTTCGCTTGGTGCTCCCGTTTCTGCATTCAGGTCAGTATCTTTTCCTTCTGCACGGGCTGGGACGGTTGTGCCGGGCACTTGCTTGCTGTCGGCATTGCACGCGCTGTTGACGCATACGCCCTTGCTTTTGCTGCACCTTAGGATCAGTAGGTAGCTTAGTAGAGTTTTCATCTGCATTAGCCTACGACGTCATAGCCGCTGCTTCTGCTGGCGTCCCGGCGCCCACCGGCGCTCGACAACGATACGGGGCGCTGCAGCCTCACGGCCTACACCACCTTGGGACTCCTGATGGACGACATATTTCGCCCTGGCATATTGGTAACTCTGGTCTCGGTCTCAGTCGTCGGTTGCATTGCTGGACACGGGTCTGCTTATTCGCGGCTCAGCTTTTCTCTTTGATAACACACACACACACACCACACACACACACACACACACACACACACACACACACACACACACACACACACACACACACACACACACAACACACAACACACACACACACACACACACACACACACACACACACACACACACACACACACACACACACACCACACACACACACACACACACACACACACACACACACACACACACACACACACACACACACACAACACACACACACACACACACACACGGACATGGGCAATCCTAGGGGGCGGGGCCCCGAACGCGCTTCGCGCTGGGGCCCGCCCAAAAAACAGAAGGCTCAGATGTGCATGGTGCACGCCATCAACAACCTGATGGGCGACCCATGCATTGACCCCGGGCATGTACTAGGATACTGCCGTGCAATGTACGTGCACCTCGTGGAGACACGGAAAACAGGCGTGGCAAATCTATGGAAAGGAGGATTTGACCAACGCACAGGCTTTTTCTCAACGATCGTGCTGAACCACTACCTGCGATACGGCGCTGTCGTACAGAAACCGAACGGAGACATCCTCTCCGACCACCACATCGCGATGCTGTACAGCGGATTCACTCTAGGCCCCAACGACCGACTGGACACTCTGCTTGAACACCTGCCTCCGCACACGCGCAACTGGGGCTTCACGGTGCACCTTGAAAACCCATCCCACGCAATCGCCATCCGGTACCACCAAGGGGCCTGGTACCTGATCGACTCTATGGATTCCGGACCGCAAAGGATCACGACAAGTTGGCCCCGCGGCGTGGTGCCGTATACTACCTGGAGATGAGACACAATAGCTCCACCATCCAAACGCACGTCGAGCTGCGAGAACTCCAGCCACCCGAAATTTGACGACCGCCACACACGATGGCACCCAACAACGGGCATAACCTTGAGCGGATGCCGCCGGCAACGACCCCACCTAACGAAACAGTGGCCAACATGAGCCGTACAACCCCCCAGGCCGCCAGGCAGACGCGCAGACAGCCAGGGGACCGCAAACTGCGCCCCAGCTGACGCCCAAGTGCATGAGAGGGGTAGACGGACCGAAGATGGTAATCCTCCCGAAAGTACCGGTGCACGTCACGACGCCACATACCAACACAGGTCCAACGCAACACGTGCCCGCCAGTAGGGCCCCGACGACGCGAAAGCGAGACAAGCAAGACCAGCAGCGCGAAGAAGCTGGCGCAAACAGAGGCAAACCGCTCACGGTCGTAGACCTTCTCCGGCGCAAGGCAAGCAAGCGACAGCACCCGGACCCGGACGCGGCTCACGATACCACGGACACGAGCACAAAGACGGAAAACAACGCAAAGACGGAAAACAACGGCAGTGTGCAACGCGCAAGACCACCTGGCATGCCAGTGCCCGACGAAGGCAACGCGCCCCGATACCCACCAGTTCATCCCCGAGACCGAACACCGGTACACCCACATCGTCACACATAACGTATGAGGGCTGGCAACCAACCTTCTCAGTACGATATGCAACCTTAGAACCTGGGATGCAGACATCTTGTCCTGACAGAAACGAAAACTGGAAACCGTACAGCGTGGATTAAAGATGCCTTGCGCAGGGAACCGCAGGCCTACCGACTTCACTGCAGCTCTAAACCGCGTAGTGCCGGAAAGGCGCGGTACTCCGCAGGTGTCGCAGTGGCGATTAGTGGTCGCTACAGTCGCTCAGGAAACGTCA
>BDSI01000538.1:0-23755 GCA_003117195.1 Eudorina sp. 2006-703-Eu-15
CTGGGCCCAGCGACGCGGCTCCCTTGCGTGACGACCTGAACGCGTTGTATCGAGGATGCCACTCGGCTAGCATTCAAGAAGGACCCTGGTGCAAACAGTGAGTGATATTCGGGCTAGTATGGCGGTGGGAGCTTGTATGTAGATTTCGCTGCGAGCCGTTCTCAGTCGTGCAACCAGTGAAGCGCATTGAATGCTACAGTTTCACGTCTCCCTTACAATAGTACTGTGACACTGTTTGAAGACTACTGCTGCCTGTTTGGCTGCATCCCCAAGTTTCGTCATCCATACTCTTTTTTACAAGAGCACGCCTGCCACCTTTATCATGCCTACACAGAGATCACGACGTTTGGCCGTATGATGGCACAGCTAAATGACATCACCGCCGGCCGCTTAGAGGTGGCCTCTCCGGCATCAGCTACACCGCTCGTCCTGGAGAGCAGCGTGTTTTGACGAGAATACCGGCCGTATTGTCTACTCCGTCAAATGCTTCGTGGTTGTGCTCCAGCAGGCAGCCGTGGCGCCCGTTGTGCCGCCCGCTGTGCCACCCGTGCCGGTCGACGAGGCGCGCGCCCTGACCAACATCACCATCACCACCGTTAACACTCCGACGATACCGCCGCTTCCCCAACCAACGCCCGAAGGGAACCCTAGTGGGCCATCAGGGACGACCGCGAAAGGAAGTCGTGATACGCAGGGCCCCTGCCGGAAGCGTGTGAAGCTGGAGGCCCACGCCGCCTTGGATCTGGTGCGCCGCATGGAGCCCGGCACCATGACACAGGTCGAGCTGGCGGACGCAGGTTACATTCTGAGTGTGAAGGAGTCGGACATCTGCATGGCCAGTAAGTAAAGCAAATCGTCCGCTTGACTGTGGTATGCGCTCTTTGATTTACACGCCGCCTCCGCTGCCATACGCATATGTTAGAACCATGGTTGATACGGGTACGGCACACTTGTCCAGTGACATGACTATGCTGTTTTCTTCCGCCACACGTAGGTTACGAGGTCAACTTGCCGGAGGGGCTGGACGGGCTGGGCTACCTCCGAAAGAAGGACCATGACATCAGTGTGCAGCATGGAAAGGGGGCTGCAGACAAGGACTCCGACCCAGAGCACTTCAGCCAGGCGAACAGGAGCGCGCTGCCTACTTTACAGCGGCTGCTATGCAGCTGCAGGTACGGTCTACTGGAAGTCGTGTGAACCCGTTACATCACATTCGTCCTTCTCTGTGATAGTGTGCTTTCTCTGCGTCGTGTACAATGTCTGCCGCCCACAACCCCTCTCGTGACCCATCTCGCTCTCTGTAGGTTACGCGGTTGAGCAGAAGCTGGTCTTCGACTACCCGCACGGCCACGAGTACTGGTATTCGCGGCACCTGGGCAACTTCGTCTCCAACGGGAGCAAACGGGCCTGCCGTTCAAGCCCGCCAGCTCTCCACCCGACTTTGTCTTGCTTGCCAAGAAGTAAGCACACAGCCTGCTTTGGAGCTGCCCCGCTGCCTCCAATGTCCATCATCTTTCTGCGTAACCCTACCTGCCTGCCTTCTCCAATACCCCGTGTGCAGCCGGCCTTCGTTGGTCTATGGGTCCCGGACCAAGCCGACACAGGCGCCGTTACCCGCCAACGTCATCAAGTGGAAAGCTCTCGCGGCATCGCAAGTCGCAATCTGGGATGCGCAGGTGCGGCCCGTCTTGGTGTCGCCAAGCCCATCTTGGAGCGTTCCGGTTGGACGTACAACGACACTATGGCACAGGACTTGGGCGAGGCCGTGGCGGCCATGCCCCAGGTGGACGACACTGATGTCAACACTCGCAGAGGCGAGCTCATGTGAGTTGGTGTCTGTGCTCAAGGGATGCTCTGCGTGCTGGAAAGTTCATCTCAGTTGCTCTGCTGATTGTCGCAGCATGTGTGTTGCACTGAAAGGCATGTATTAACCTTGCGTCTTGTTTCTAATTTGTCTTTCCACGCAGCCGGCACCTGCTGCTCGGCACTTGCCCGACGTTCTCGGCAGCGATCCGGGTGCTGGCGCTATTCAACAGTAAGTGGCTTGATCAAATGCACGACTTGCTGGGCTTGGTGTGGATGCCGACCTGCAGCATTTGTCCTTTGACGTGTGCAGTGCAACCAAGCAACCACGCACTGAGGCGGTACGGTGGTGGACAAGGTAAGATTGAGAGTGGGGCCGTACATGTTGGACTTAGCACTATCAAGTTGTGTGCAAACCAAGAAGACGCCTACAATATTTCTGTTCCACTGACACCTCTGCCCCGCCTGTTGGCAAGCAGGTCACGTTCGCGACAAGGCCGTGGTGGGGCCGTCGGAGGGTGGCGCTGTCCAGATGGCCGCTCGCCTGGGTGCCGCCTTGGCGCAAGTGGAGGAGGAGGACGAGGAGGAGGAGGGCGGGCCTCCAGTGCCTGGGGCGCCCGGCGGTGCTTACGGTGGCCCTGGGGGGGGTGCCTCGCCGCCTCAGTCGCCAACTCATTCGCAAAGCTCCAGCAGCGACGACGGCAGGGAGAAGCCTGTGGGAGACGAGGATGAGGAGGTCAAACGGGCTGCTAAGCGGAATCGAAAAGATAAGCAAGCATGTGAGGCCAAGAAATCTAAGGCCAGCAAGCCTGATAAGGCCAGGAAGCCTGATAAGGCCAAGAAGCCTAAGGCCAGCAGGCGCTAGCTTGGTACACGTGGGATGTGATGTTTGGGCGTACGGGTAGGCTATGGCAGAGGTAGAGGGTTGGAGCGTGCTGGGGCGGGGCAGCGCCAGGCAGTGCGACGGGGCCGCGTATGGCAGGGGTGAGGCGGGGCCGCGCGGGCAGGGCAGGGCGGGCGGGGCCGCGCGGGCAGGGCAGGGCGGGGCGGGGCCGCGCGGGCAGGGCAGGGCGGGGTCCTACGGGGCATGGTGCTGGTGCGATTGTTCGGGAGCAGGTGCTGGGACCAATAACTGGCGCTACACGGATGTCTTTGGTATTGGCTTTGGGTCTCTCTTTGGATCCCTCTTTGGGTCCACTTTGGGTCCATGTTCGGCTGCGACTTTGGATGCCTCTTGGCATGTGTCTTCGGCTTTGTCTTTGTGGCTGTCTTCGACTCGTCTTTGGAAGGTCCTTTGCGACTGCATTTGGATTCTTCTTCGCGCCGGTCTTTGGCATGTCTTTGGATGTAACCAAAGAGAAAGTCTTCGGAATCATCTTTGGATGACTGCCAGTAGAAGAGCCAGTAGAAGATACCAACGAAGAGACAGACAAAGAGACGGCGAAGAGCTCCAAAGAGCACCCAAAGAGGTTCGGTTCCCAGAGTGCAAACCTGCAATGCTGCATGCATCCTGCTGACTACATACATACCCCTGCTGTCATCCTTACCATCCATCCGACCTTGCGCGCAGGTCGGCTGGGGCGGGCCCTTCCTCACCCTCCATGGCGACAACCTCGCCGCTGGCAACTACACCGTCGCCACCATTCCCCCGCAGCTCAGCACACGCAGCAGCAGCGTCCTGATCACGGCGCCGGTATGTCCGCTGTCGAGCGCCTCTTCCTGTCGGCGCGCATCAACGTCTACCCCTACGAACTCCCGTGGGCAGGAAAGGAGGACAACGTGCCCTATGTGCTGATGCACAACTACGACGGCAGCATTGAGAGGGGCCTCACAAGGTTCACGTTCCACGTGGCGAGATCCGTGTGGGGAGCATATGGAATGACCCCAGCAGCAACATCGTGGTCCGCTTCGACAGCTGGGATGCAGTAAAGGGCGCCACCGTGAGCATCTGCCGCCGCAGGGCCAGTTTTGAGTCAAACTGCTCTGATGGTCTGGACGACGACTGCGATTTCCTTCCGGATGCCATGGACCCCAACTGCCGGAACCCGCACCCGCCATACCCGCCCAGCCCTCCACCAAGGCCGCCGTCCCGCCGCCCCCGCCGTCTCCCAGACCACCAAGTTTGCCGCCGTCTCCGCCTCCCCGTCGCCGCCTCCCCCGTCGCCGCCCCGCCGTCGCCATCCCCGCGCCCGCCATTGCCGCCCCCGCCATCACCGCGCCCGCCGTCCCTACCCGCGCCGTCGCCGCGCCCGCCGTCGCCACGCCCGCCGTCGCCGCGCCCGCCGTTGCCACGCCCGCCGTCGCCGCGCCAGACGTCGCCTCCCCCGCCATCGCCGCGGACGTCGACGCCGCCCCGCCGTCCCACCGTCGCCGCCCCCGCCATCGCCGCCGCCGCCGCCCCCGCCGCCGCCGCCCCCGCCGTCGCCGCCCCGCCGTCGCCGCCCCCGCCGTCGCCGCCCCCGCCGTCGCCGGCCCCCCGTCGCCGCCCCCGCCGTCGCCGCCGTCTCCGCCTCCCCCGTCGCCGCCTCCCCCGTCGCCGCGCCCGCCGTCGCCATCCCCGCGCCCGCCGTTGCCGCCCCCGCCATCACCGCGCCCGCCGTCCCCACCCGCGCCGTCGCCGCGCCCGCCGTTGCCACGCCCGCCGTCGCCGCGCCCGCCGTTGCCACGCCCGCCGTCGCCGCGCCAGACGTCGCCTCCCCCGCCATCGCCGCGGACGTCGACGCCGCCCCCGCCGTCCCCACCGTCGCCGCCCCCGCCATCGCCGCCGCCGCCGCCCCGCCGCCGCCGCCCCGCCGTCGCCGCCCCCGCCGTCGCCGCCCCGCCGTCGCCGCCCCCGCCGTCGCCGGCCCCCCCGTCGCCGCCCCCGCCGTCGCCGCCCCCGCCGTCGCCGCCGCCGCCGTCGCCGCCCCCGCCGTCGTCGCCCCCGCCGTCGCCGCCGCCGCCGTCCCTACCCGCGCCGTCGCCGCGCCCGCCGTTGCCACGCCCGCCGTCGCCGCGCCCGCCGTTGCCACGCCCGCCGTCGCCGCGCCAGACGTCGCCTCCCCCGCCATCGCCGCGGACGTCGACGCCGCCCCCGCCAGTTCGTTCCCAGCTAGATTTATCTTCACCGGCGGTGAAGCCTAACAGATAGGAGCAGCCGTGTGTTGCTTGGTACCTGTGCAATATTCGGTTTCGGCCTCTAGGGTTGGGCGTGCTTCGTTTGCTGCGCAGCGTTGGTTGGGTTTAGATACTGATTTGCCATTCGCAAGCATTGCTTGATTACTACGCACGCAGGGCTACGCTGACAAGTAGGGGTCGGCTTCCTTGAAGCCGGAAAAAGGGCGGGGCCCCCTACAATCCGTACAGGCCGCTTGCTTTACAAGGGAAATAATAATAATAATAATAGTACGCCGGCCGAAGCCTGGCATGTATTAAGGGGGTGGGGAACTGAGGGGTGGCGTAGTCACCCCTGTATGCCCGCACCACCGGGGAAGCCTAGGTTGGTTATTATCATTTTATCCCACCCTCCATCACTCGCCGGGTCCGGATGATTGCGCCTGCGGTTTCTATTGTGTGTCGATGGATGTGCAGGCAGGTGTTGTGGGCCTGGTCGGTAGTCGCTCCGAGTCTGCAGAGGAGCGACTTAAGTGTAGTCGGCAGGGTTCCAGTATGTACTGCCCAGTGTGACTATTTGCTCCTCGGCGTAGTGCACTGTCCACCCCGCCTTTGTTAGTTTAGTTCCTCTTTGAGTCTGGCATGCTGCGTTGTCTTCTGTGTTAGTTTGTCGGCATGCTGTAGGTCGCCAGTGTACCCCACTTCGATGATGTACACCTCGTGCTTGGTCTTGTCCACGGGTCCCTGGTAGCGTTTGCGCTTGGTTTTGTGAGAGGCGAGTGTGGGTATGAACATTATGTCAGGTCGGAGGCGTCGGATCTCCTCTTCAGTCAGATGCGGCGGCATCCATTTGGGTACCCGCGTGCTACTGCAGAACGGTGGGATATCCTCTGCCTTGCCCGCGTCCATGACCATGAAACCGCCTCCGTAGCGGCCCCTGTTGAGGCAATCCGCAATGATACGCGTCGCCCGGTTGTGCCGGTTGATGTACATGCCTTTAAACGTCGCGTGCTGGCAGCCTCCAAGTATGTGGGCTCCGGAGTCCGTTGTGGGGCCCGACGGGTTGCAATTGCGGCAGACCGGGCAGTGGCCATCCCCGCCGCGACCGTACAATTTCTTCAGCTTCGCATTATACAAGAGTCCGTACCGTGCCTTCAGCACTTGGATTTTTAGCCAATGACTAGTGTGAGAGCTGTTCAAGTAGGCGTTGCTGCATTTAGAGTCTAGCTTTGTCGACGCGTCGCGCCATTTTTCAGTTAGGGTCGTGTCGGTTGTATATCCCGCGAACGTTTTCTTTTGGAGACCTTTGAGGATGCCCCTATTAAGGTCATTGATATATAGTCCTGTATCTTTTTGTCGTAGCCAGACCAGCTTAACGTACGGGGCGTTATCTGCGGCCTCAATTACGGTTGGCTCGGCATTACCATGTGCTACCGCAGTTGCGCCTTCATCGGCCTTATCGTTGCCATGAATGCCGGTATGTGATTTTACCTTTATGAAATGGACAGTCGTGTTTTGTTGGGTGCAGTCGTACAGCATCTCAACAATGTCCATAAGCAAGGCTTTATGTTTGGAGACATGTAATTTATTGGGTTCATTGATGGCTCTTTTTATGAGATCCAGTGATGCTTGTGAGTCAGTTGCTATGGTTAATGCGCGACTCGTGGTTTTGTGCTGCGCGATGGCCGCCCGTATAGCCGACAACTCAGCCCGCTGGATTGTATTTGTACACCCTTCCCCGGCCAGGTCTACATGTAAGGTTTCCCCGGTAAGTTCGCAGTACGCTGCCGCACCAAGTCTGTTCGGGCCGTCGCCTGCGAGCGGTTTGACGCAACTACCATCAGTCCAAATTATAGTATGCAATGGGATACGTAGAGGCATGGTGCCCGGGAACGCTTCCGCGAGCTCCCGAAACGTATGAGTAATCTAGCTACATACGTGCCCGTGCCCAACAGATGAAACGACACGTGTGTACGTGGGTCAGTAAGTAATCTCTATATTGCAAGACAAGGCAACTCTAGCTATAGCAGGTACCTAAAGACATTCGCATTACTATTATTAATATTTTTTCCGCCGCATGGGCGCACAAACCCTGCTGCAACAATTTGTCCTTTGCAACCATTTGCAAGATTGAGTAAAGTGGACTACAATTGTATCGACAACGCTTGCTGCTGGTGGATAATATCTGCTGATCTGTAGAATTAGTGCATTTAGTTTTACTAAAAAGGCGCGATGGCCCGACCGCCTGCTCGGTCGTGTTCGTCGGCATGCTCTCAAGCAGCCTCCTGCTGGTCGCGACAGCGCTGTTGCTGCTCAGCGGTGCGAGTGCCCAAGCCCTGCAAAGCAACAAGCCGGGCATTGTCACGGGATCTATCAGCTCCCTGGATTTGCCTGGTGTATCTGACAGCACCGGGGTCGTGTCCAATGGCCTTTCTTACTACTTGAACGAAGCGGGCAGCAGTGGCAAGATCTACCGCCACCTGGCCTTCTGCGCCCAGATTTCGGATGAAGCGATTCCCATAGACACGCTCGTGGATGTGTTGTACGATCGGATCGTGGACGGTGTCGTACATTCGTGCGCTGTCCCACAATTCTCACCGCGAGGCGGGCCAGCAGCGCGGCGCCGGTCGCTGATCGGAGAAAGCATCACCACACCCACCCAGGTCCGAATCCTGGTCTACATCGTGGATATGTGCGGTTACATCAAGCCCCAGACCTGGACCCCCGAGGTGAGCAGCAGCAACGTTGCAACCACTTATCAAAACGAAACAAATCATCAGCTAGGTTTCCGGAGCGTTAGTTGCAGCCTCAACGTCACCTGTCGAAGTGGCGCTTCTTGAAAGCGTATTGCGCGTAGCACGCCGGCGTATGTGTGTAATGTGTCGTTTGGCGTGTAAACAAGGCAAGCCACCAAGCAATCGAAGATGCTTACTGATAAAGTAAGACCCTCCTCCGCTCCTCGAATTGGTTCTCTAACTCGCAGTCAGTCACAGATCTGTTTCTGACGGGCAAGGGTTCGACCAGGGACGCTCACTGGCTGGCTACTACGACACCTGCAGCAACGGCCAGGTCACCCTGGCCCCCTCCAACCTCAAGGTGCTGGGCCGGTGCAGATCCCATGCAGCGGCTCATTCAATTACCCGCCCAACTTCTATGTCGGGAACAACTTTACCACCAACACCTGCGACAATGGCAACCCTTTCAAGTGGCAGTACTGGGCGGATGAATGGGCGAGGTCCAAGGGTGTCGACCCGGGCGATTACCACCACCACGTCATGATTCTCCCTTCCGAGTTCTCGTGGAGGGTTGCCGGTAAGTCGCTCACTAACCGAGCAAAGCAAAACCACCCTCTCTGCGTTGTACACAACTGGTAGCTATTCAGCTAGGTAGCTAGCTACGTCTTTATTTACTGTGAAATAAACTGCTACTGCTCACATTTACGCAAAGCATATTGTTTCTATACTATTCGATCAGTGTTGCCACTGTGGCAGTAGCCGGAGTGTGATAAGCTCCCTCTATTCAGCAATTGCTGATACGGCACACTACATATCCGGAGAGTGCTTGGCAATGCTACCAAGCAATCACTTACTATGCCGACTCGCGCAGACATATTCTTTGCTCTTGGGTGGCTGTTTTGTTTGCAGATTGCGGCGGCTTCGCCGGGATGGCCAACTTAGGCCGCTGGTCGACTCAACGTACGGCTGTTAACGACTGGGGCTGGGGAATGGTATGGATGAACGCTGATATCATGCCAGCGCTTGAGTTCCTGTTCCACGAGCTCGGACATAACTACGGCATGCACCACGGCAACGTACCCGGCGGTTGCGACCTGCCGGACCAATGCGACCACACCTGCGCCATGGGCTCCACGGGCGGCCAGGGCATCCGCTGCCTCAACGCGCCGCACAACTGGCAGGTAGGTCCCGCCGTTAGACTACACCGCAAACTACTGCCGTTCCATCCAGCGTTGCTACTCAACCCGCCACTGGCCGTTTATTTGTTATATGTGAGGAACGTACATACAAGTTAGGTAACTCACGACAATGTGCACAATGCCGTCCTTAATACAATGCAACATACACAGCAGTAGTATCAATATCGAACACGAATGAACCACTGTCCAGTGATGGCCTTGGCGCTCTTATGCTGTCCTGAGCTGCTGTTGCGAGCTTTATGCTTTTGTGAGCTACAAACCTGCAATGCTGCATGCATCCTGCTGACTACATACATACCCCTGCTGTCATCCTTACCATCCATCCGACCTTGCGCGCAGGTCGGCTGGGGCGGGCCCTTCCTCACCCTCCATGGCGACAACCTCGCCGCTGGCAACTACACCGTCGCCACCATTCCCCCGCAGCTCAGCACACGCAGCAGCAGCGTCCTGATCACGGGCGCCGGTATGTCCGCTGTCGAGCGCCTCTTCCTGTCGGCGCGCATCAACGTCTACCCCTACGAACTCCCGTGGGCAGGAAAGGAGGACAACGTGCCCTATGTGCTGATGCACAACTACGACGGCAGCATTGAGAGGGCCTCACAAGGTTCACGTTCCACGTGGGCGAGATCCGTGTGGGGAGCATATGGAATGACCCCAGCAGCAACATCGTGGTCCGCTTCGACAGCTGGGATGCAGTAAAGGGCGCCACCGTGAGCATCTGCCGCCGCAGGGCCAGTTTTGAGTCAAACTGCTCTGATGGTCTGGACGACGACTGCGATTTCCTTCCGGATGCCATGGACCCCAACTGCCGGAACCCGCACCCGCCATACCCGCCCAGCCCTCCACCAAGGCCGCCGTCCCCGCCGCCCCCGCCGTCTCCCAGACCACCAAGTTTGCCGCCGTCTCCGCCTCCCCCGTCGCCGCCTCCCCCGTCGCCGCCCCCGCCGTCGCCATCCCCGCGCCCGCCGTTGCCGCCCCCGCCATCACCGCGCCCGCCGTCCCTACCCGCGCCGTCGCCGCGCCCGCCGTTGCCACGCCCGCCGTCGCCGCGCCCGCCGTTGCCACGCCCGCCGTCGCCGCGCCAGACGTCGCCTCCCCCGCCATCGCCGCGGACGTCGACGCCGCCCCCGCCGTCCCCACCGTCGCCGCCCCGCCATCGCCGCCGCCGCCGCCCCCGCCGCCGCCGCCCCGCCGTCGCCGCCCCCGCCGTCGCCGCCCCCGCCGTCGCCCCCGCCGTCGCCGCCCCGCCGTCGCCGCCCCGCCGTCGCCGGCCCCCCGTCGCCGCCCCCGCCGTCGCCGCCGTCTCCGCCTCCCCGTCGCCGCCTCCCCCGTCGCCGCGCCCGCCGTCGCCATCCCCGCGCCCGCCGTTGCCGCCCCCGCCATCACCGCGCCCGCCGTCCCCACCCGCGCCGTCGCCGCGCCCGCCGTTGCCACGCCCGCCGTCGCCGCGCCCGCCGTTGCCACGCCCGCCGTCGCCGCGCCAGACGTCGCCTCCCCCGCCATCGCCGCGGACGTCGACGCCGCCCCCGCCGTCCCCACCGTCGCCGCCCCCGCCATCGCCGCCGCCGCCGCCCCCGCCGCCGCCGCCCCCGCCGTCGCCGCCCCCGCCGTCGCCGCCCCGCCGTCGCCGGCCCCCCGTCGCCGCCCCCGCCGTCGCCGCCCCCGCCGTCGCCGCCGCCGCCGTCGCCGCCCCCGCCGTCGTCGCCCCGCCGTCGCCGCCGCCGCCGTCCCTACCCGCGCCGTCGCCGCGCCCGCCGTTGCCACGCCCGCCGTCGCCGCGCCCGCCGTTGCCACGCCCGCCGTCGCCGCGCCAGACGTCGCCTCCCCCGCCATCGCCGCGGACGTCGACGCCGCCCCCGCCAGTTCGTTCCCAGCTAGATTTATCTTCACCGGCGGTGAAGCCTAACAGATAGGAGCAGCCGTGTGTTGCTTGGTACCTGTGCAATATTCGGTTTCGGCCTCTAGGGTTGGGCGTGCTTCGTTTGCTGCGCAGCGTTGGTTGGGTTTAGATACTGATTTGCCATTCGCAAGCATTGCTTGATTACTACGCACGCAGGGCTACGCTGACAAGTAGGGGTCGGCTTCCTTGAAGCCGGAAAAAGGGCGGGCCCCCTACAATCCGTACAGGCCGCTTGCTTTACAAGGGAAATAATAATAATAATAATAATAGTACGCCGGCCGAAGCCTGGCATGTATTAAGGGGGTGGGGAACTGAGGGGTGGCGTAGTCACCCCTGTATGCCCGCACCACCGGGGAAGCCTAGGTTGGTTATTATCATTTTATCCCACCCTCCATCACTCGCCGGGTCCGGATGATTGCGCCTGCGGTTTCTATTGTGTGTCGATGGATGTGCAGGCAGGTGTTGTGGGCCTGGTCGGTAGTCGCTCCGAGTCTGCAGAGGAGCGACTTAAGTGTAGTCGGCAGGGTTCCAGTACTGCCCAGTGTGACTATTTGCTCCTCGGCGTAGTGCACTGTCCACCCGCCTTTGTTAGTTTAGTTCCTCTTTGAGTCTGGCATGCTGCGTTGTCTTCTGTGTTAGTTTGTCGGCATGCTGTAGGTCGCCAGTGTACCCCACTTCGATGATGTACACCTCGTGCTTGGTCTTGTCCACGGGTCCCTGGTAGCGTTTGCGCTTGGTTTTGTGAGAGGCGAGTGTGGGTATGAACATTATGTCAGGTCGGAGGCGTCGGATCTCCTCTTCAGTCAGATGCGGCGGCATCCATTTGGGTACCCGCGTGCTACTGCAGAACGGTGGGATATCCTCTGCCTTGCCCGCGTCCATGACCATGAAACCGCCTCCGTAGCGGCCCCTGTTGAGGCAATCCGCAATAATGATACGCGTCGCCCGGTTGTGCCGGTTGATGTACATGCCTTTAAACGTCGCGTGCTGGCAGCCTCCAAGTATGTGGGCTCCGGAGTCCGTTGTGGGGCCCGACGGGTTGCAATTGCGGCAGACCGGGCAGTGGCCATCCCCGCCGCGACCGTACAATTTCTTCAGCTTCGCATTATACAAGAGTCCGTACCGTGCCTTCAGCACTTGGATTTTTAGCCAATGACTAGTGTGAGAGCTGTTCAAGTAGGCGTTGCTGCATTTAGAGTCTAGCTTTGTCGACGCGTCGCGCCATTTTTCAGTTAGGGTCGTGTCGGTTGTATATCCCGCGAACGTTTTCTTTTGGAGACCTTTGAGGATGCCCCTATTAAGGTCATTGATATATAGTCCTGTATCTTTTTGTCGTAGCCAGACCAGCTTAACGTACGGGGCGTTATCTGCGGCCTCAATTACGGTTGGCTCGGCATTACCATGTGCTACCGCAGTTGCGCCTTCATCGGCCTTATCGTTGCCATGAATGCCGGTATGTGATTTTACCTTTATGAAATGGACAGTCGTGTTTTGTTGGGTGCAGTCGTACAGCATCTCAACAATGTCCATAAGCAAGGCTTTATGTTTGGAGACATGTAATTTATTGGGTTCATTGATGGCTCTTTTTATGAGATCCAGTGATGCTTGTGAGTCAGTTGCTATGGTTAATGCGCGACTCGTGGTTTTGTGCTGCGCGATGGCCGCCCGTATAGCCGACAACTCAGCCCGCTGGATTGTATTTGTACACCCTTCCCCGGCCAGGTCTACATGTAAGGTTTCCCCGGTAAGTTCGCAGTACGCTGCCGCACCAAGTCTGTTCGGGCCGTCGCCTGCGAGCGGTTTGACGCAACTACCATCAGTCCAAATTATAGTATGCAATGGGATACGTAGAGGCATGGTGCCCGGGAACGCTTCCGCGAGCTCCCGAAACGTATGAGTAATCTAGCTACATACGTGCCCGTGCCAACAGATGAAACGACACGTGTGTACGTGGGTCAGTAAGTAATCTCTATATTGCAAGACAAGGCAACTCTAGCTATAGCAGGTACCTAAAGACATTCGCATTACTATTATTAATAATTTTTCCGCCGCATGGGCGCACAAACCCTGCTGCAACAATTTGTCCTTTGCAACCATTTGCAAGATTGAGTAAAGTGGACTACAATTGTATCGACAACGCTTGCTGCTGGTGGATAATATCTGCTGATCTGTAGAATTAGTGCATTTAGTTTTACTAAATAGGCGCGATGGCCCGACCGCCTGCTCGTCGTGTTCGTCGGGCATGCTCTCAAGCAGCCTCCTGCTGGTCGCGACAGCGCTGTTGCTGCTCAGCGGTGCGAGTGCCCAAGCCCTGCAAAGCAACAAGCCGGTCATTGTCACGGGATCTATCAGCTCCCTGGATTTGCCTGGTGTATCTGACAGCACCGGGGTCGTGTCCAATGGCCTTTCTTACTACTTGAACGAAGCGGGCAGCAGTGGCAAGATCTACCGCCTGGCCTTCTGCGCCCAGATCTCGGATGAAGCGATTCCCATAGACACGCTCGTGATGTGTCGTACGATCGGATCGTGGACGGTGTCGTACATTCGTGCGCTGTCCCACAATTCTCACGCGAGGCGGGCCAGCAGCGCGGCGCCGGTCGCTGATCGGAGAAAGCATCACCACACCCACCCAGGTCCGAATCCTGGTCTACATCGTGGATATGTGCGGTTACATCAAGCCCCAGACCTGGACCCCCGAGGTGAGCAGCAGCAACGTTGCAACCACTTATCAAAACGAAACAAATCATCAGCTAGGTTTCCGGAGCGTTAGTTGCAGCCTCAACGTCACCTGTCGAAGTGGCGCTTCTTGAAAGCGTATTGCGCGTAGCAGCGCGTATGTGTGTAATGTGTCGTTTGGCGTGTAAACAAGGCAAGCCACCAAGCAATCGAAGATGCTTACTGATAAAGTAAGACCCTCCTCCGCTCCTCGAATTGGTTCTCTAACTCGCAGTCAGTCACAGATCTGTTTCTGACGGGCAAGGGTTCGACCAGGGACGCTCACTGGCTGGCTACTACGACACCTGCAGCAACGGCCAGGTCACCCTGGCCCCCTCCAACCTCAAGGTGCTGGGGCCGGTGCAGATCCCATGCAGCGGCTCATTCAATTACCCGCCCAACTTCTATGTCGGGAACAACTTTACCACCAACACCTGCGACAATGGCAACCCTTTCAAGTGGCAGTACTGGGCGGATGAATGGGCGAGGTCCAAGGGTGTCGACCCGGGCGATTACCACCACCACGTCATGATTCTCCCTTCGAGTTCTCGTGGAGGGTTGCCGGTAAGTCGCTCACTAACCGAGCAAAGCAAAACCACCCTCTCTGCGTTGTACACAACTGGTAGCTATTCAGCTAGGTAGCTAGCTACGTCTTTATTTACTGTGAAATAAACTGCTACTGCTCACATTTACGCAAAGCATATTGTTTCTATACTATTCGATCAGTGTTGGCCACTGTGGCAGTAGCCGGAGTGTGATAAGCTCCCTCTATTCAGGCAATTGCTGATACGGCACACTACATATCCGGAGAGTGCTTGGCAATGCTACCAAGCAATCACTTACTATGCCGACTCGCGCAGACATATTCTTTGCTCTTGGGTGGCTGTTTTGTTTGCAGATTGCGGCGGCTTCGCCGGGATGGCCAACTTAGGCCGCTGGTCGACTCAACGTACGGCTGTTAACGACTGGGGCTGGGGAATGGTATGGATGAACGCTGATATCATGCCAGCGCTTGAGTTCCTGTTCCACGAGCTCGGACATAACTACGGCATGCACCACGGCAACGTACCCGGCGGTTGCGACCTGCCGGACCAATGCGACCACACCTGCGCCATGGGCTCGCACGGGCGGCCAGGGCATCCGCTGCCTCAACGCGCCGCACAACTGGCAGGTAGGTCCCGCCGTTAGACTACACCCGCAAACTACTGCCGTTCCATCCAGCGTTGCTACTCAACCCGCCACTGGCCGTTTATTTGTTATATGTGAGGAACGTACATACAAGTTAGGTAACTCACGACAATGTGCACAATGCCGTCCTTAATACAATGCAACATACACAGCAGTAGTATCAATATCGAACACGAATGAACCACTGTCCAGTGATGGCCTTGGCGCTCTTATGCTGTCCTGAGCTGCTGTTGCGAGCTTTATGCTTTTGTGAGCTACAAACCTGCAATGCTGCATGCATCCTGCTGACTACATACATACCCCTGCTGTCATCCTTACCATCCATCCGACCTTGCGCGCAGGTCGGCTGGGGCGGGCCCTTCCTCACCCTCCATGGCGACAACCTCGCCGCTGGCAACTACACCGTCGCCACACCATTCCCCGCAGCTCAGCACACGCAGCAGCAGCGTCCTGATCACGGGCGCCGGTATGTCCGCTGTCGAGCGCCTCTTCCTGTCGGCGCGCATCAACGTCTACCCCTACGAACTCCCGTGGGCAGGAAAGGAGGACAACGTGCCTATGTGCTGATGCACAACTACGACGGCAGCATTGAGAGGGGCCTCACAAGGTTCACGTTCCACGTGGCGAGATCCGTGTGGGGAGCATATGGAATGACCCCAGCAGCAACATCGTGGTCCGCTTCGACAGCTGGGATGGCAGTAAAGGGCGCCACCGTGAGCATCTGCCGCCGCAGGGCCAGTTTGAGTCAAACTGCTCTGATGGTCTGGACGACGACTGCGATTTCCTTCCGGATGCCATGGACCCCCAACTGCCGGAACCCGCACCCGCCATACCCGCCCAGCCTCCACCAAGGCCGCCGTCCCGCCGCCCCGCCGTCTCCCAGACCACCAAGTTTGCCGCCGTCTCCGCCTCCCCCGTTCGCCGCCTCCCCCGTCGCCGCCCCCGCCGTCGCCATCCCCGCGCCGCCGTTGCCCCGCGCCATCACCGCGCCCGCCGTCCCTACCCGCGCCGTCGCCGCGCCCGCCGTTGCCACGCCCGCCGTCGCCGCGCCCGCCGTTGCCACGCCCGCCGTCGCCGCGCCAGACGTCGCCTCCCCCGCCATCGCCGCGGACGTCGACGCCGCCCCCGCCGTCCCCACCGTCGCGCCCCGCCATCGCCGCCGCCGCCGCCCCGCCGCCGCCGCCCCGCCGTCGCCGCCCCGGCCGTCGCGCCCCGCCGTCGCCGCCCCGCCGTCGCCGCCCCGCCGTCGCCGGCCCCCGTCGCCGCCCCCGCCGTCGCCGCCGTCTCCGCCTCCCCCGTCGCCGCCTCCCCCGTCGCCGCGCCCGCCGTCGCCATCCCGCGCCCGCCGTGCCGCCCCCGCCATCACCGCGCCGCCGTCCCCACCCGCGCCGTCGCCGCGCCGCCGTTGCCACGCCCGCCGTCGCCGCGCCCGCCGTTGCCACGCCCGCCGTCGCCGCGCCAGACGTCGCCTCCCCCGCCATCGCCGCGGACGTCGACGCCGCCCCCGCCGTCCCACCGTCGCCGCCCCCGCCATCGCCGCCGCCGCCGCCCCCGCCGCCGCCGCCCCCGCCGTCGCCGCCCCCGCCGTCGCCGCCCCCGCCGTCGCCGGCCCCCCCGTCGCCGCCCCCGCGTCGCCGCCCCCGCCGTCGCCGCCGCCGCCGTCGCCGCCCCCGCCGTCGTCGCCCCGCCGTCGCGCCGCCGCCGTCCCTACCCGCGCCGTCGCCGCGCCCGCCGTTGCCACGCCCGCCGTCGCCGCGCCCGCCGTTGCCACGCCCGCCGTCGCCGCGCCAGACGTCGCCTCCCCCGCCATCGCCGCGGACGTCGACGCCGCCCCGCCAGTTCGTTCCCAGCTAGATTTATCTTCACCGGCGGTGAAGCCTAACAGATAGGAGGCAGCCGTGTGTTGCTTGGTACCTGTGCAATATTCGGTTTCGGCCTCTAGGGTTGGGCGTGCTTCGTTTGCTGCGCAGCGTTGGTTGGGTTTAGATACTGATTTGCCATTCGCAAGCATTGCTTGATTACTACGCACGCAGGGCTACGCTGACAAGTAGGGGTCGGCTTCCTTGAAGCCGGAAAAAGGGCGGGGCCCCCTACAATCCGTACAGGCCGCTTGCTTTACAAGGGAAATAAATAATAATAATAATAATAGTACGCCGGCCGAAGCCTGGCATGTATTAAGGGGTGGGGAACTGAGGGGTGGCGTAGTCACCCCTGTATGCCCGCACACCGGGGGAAGCCTAGGTTGGTTATTATCATTTTATCCCACCCTCCATCACTCGCCGGGTCCGATGATTGCGCCTGCGGTTTCTATTGTGTGTCGATGGATGTGCAGGCAGGTGTTGTGGGCCTGGTCGGTAGTCGCTCCGAGTCTGCAGAGGAGCGACTTAAGTGTAGTCGGCAGGGTTCCAGTACTGCCCAGTGTGACTATTTGCTCCTCGGCGTAGTGCACTGTCCACCCGCCTTTGTTAGTTTAGTTCCTCTTTGAGTCTTGGCATGCTGCGTTGTCTTCTGTGTTAGTTTGTCGGCATGCTGTAGGTCGCCAGTGTACCCCACTTCGATGATGTACACCTCGTGCTTGGTCTTGTCCACGGGTCCCTGGTAGCGTTTGCGCTTGGTTTTGTGAGAGGCGAGTGTGGGTATGAACATTATGTCAGGTCGGAGGCGTCGGATCTCCTCTTCAGTCAGATGCGGCGGCATCCATTTGGGTACCCGCGTGCTACTGCAGAACGGTGGGATATCCTCTGCCTTGCCCGCGTCCATGACCATGAAACCGCCTCCGTAGCGGCCCCTGTTGAGGCAATCCGCAATAATGATACGCGTCGCCCGGTTGTGCGGTTGATGTACATGCCTTTAAACGTCGCGTGCTGGCAGCCTCCAAGTATGTGGGCTCCGGAGTCCGTTGTGGGGCCCGACGGGTTGCAATTGCGGCAGACCGGGCAGTGGCCATCCCCGCCGCGACCGTACAATTTCTTCAGCTTCGCATTATACAAGAGTCCGTACCGTGCCTTCAGCACTTGGATTTTTAGCCAATGACTAGTGTGAGAGCTGTTCAAGTAGGCGTTGCTGCATTTAGAGTCTAGCTTTGTCGACGCGTCGCGCCATTTTTCAGTTAGGGTCGTGTCGGTTGTATATCCCGCGAACGTTTTCTTTTGGAGACCTTTGAGGATGCCCCTATTAAGGTCATTGATATATAGTCCTGTATCTTTTTGTCGTAGCAGACCAGCTTAACGTACGGGGCGTTATCTGCGGCCTCAATTACGGTTGGCTCGGCATTACCATGTGCTACCGCAGTTGCGCCTTCATCGGCCTTATCGTTGCCATGAATGCCGGTATGTGATTTTACCTTTATGAAATGGACAGTCGTGTTTTGTTGGTGCAGTCCGTACAGCATCTCAACAATGTCCATAAGCAAGGCTTTATGTTTGGAGACATGTAATTTATTGGGTTCATTGATGGCTCTTTTTATGAAGATCCAGTGATGCTTGTGAGTCAGTTGCTATGGTTAATGCGCGACTCGTGGGTTTTGTGGTCTGCGCGATGGCCCGCCGTATAGCCGACAACTCAGCCCGCTGGATTGTATTTGTACACCCTTCCCCGGCCAGGTCTACATGTAAAGGTTTCCCCGGTAAGTTCGCAGTACGCTGCCGCACCAAGTCTGTTCGGGCCGTCGCCTGCGAGCGGTTTGACGCAAACTACCATCAGTCCAAATTATAGTATGCAATGGGATACGTAGAGGCATGGTGCCCGGGAACGCTTCCGCGAGCTCCCGAAACGTATGAGTAATCTAGCTACATACGTGCCCGTGCCAACAGATGAAACGACACGTGTGTACGTGGGTCAGTAAGTAATCTCTATATTGCAAGACAAGGCAACTCTAGCTATAGCAGGTACCTAAAGACATTCGGCATTACTATTATTAATAATTTTTCCGCCGCATGGGCGCACAAACCCTGCTGCAACAATTTGTCCTTTGCAACCATTTGCAAGATTGAGTAAAGTGGACTACAATTGTATCGACAACGCTTGCTGCTGGTGGATAATATCTGCTGATCTGTAGAATTAGTGCATTTAGTTTTACTAAATAGGCGCGATGGCCCGACCGCCTGCTCGGTCGTGTTCGTCGGGCATGCTCTCAAGCAGCCTCCTGCTGGTCGCGACAGCGCTGTTGCTGCTCAGCGGTGCGAGTGCCCAAGCCTGCAAAGCAACAAGCCGGTCATTGTCACGGGATCTATCAGCTCCCTGGATTTGCCTGGTGTATCTGACAGCACCGGGGGTCGTGTCCAATGGCCTTTCTTACTACTTGAACGAAGCGGGCAGCAGTGGCAAGATCTACCGCCTGGCCTTCTGCGCCAGATCTCGGATGAAGCGATTCCCATAGACACGCTCGTGGATGTGTCGTACGATCGGATCGTGGACGGTGTCGTACATTCGTGCGCTGTCCACAATTCTCACCGCGAGGCGGGCCAGCAGCGCGGCGCCGGTCGCTGATCGGAGAAAGCATCACCACACCCACCCAGGTCCGAATCCTGGTCTACATCGTGGATATGTGCGGTTACATCAAGCCCCAGACCTGGACCCCCGAGGTGAGCAGCAGCAACGTTGCAACCACTTATCACTTAACACACACACAAATCATCAGCTAGGTTTCCGGAACGTTAGTTGCAGCCTCAACGTCACCTGTCGAAGTGGCGCTTCTTGAAAGCGTATTGCGCGTAGCACGCGTATGTGTGTAATGTGTCGTTTGGCGTGTAAACAAGGCAAGCCACCAAGCAATCGAAGATGCTTACTGATAAAGTAAGACCCTCCTCCGCTCCTCGAATTGGTTCTCTAAACTCGCAGTCAGTCACAGATCTGTTTCTGACGGGCAAGGGGTTCGACCAGGGACGCTCACTGGCTGGCTACTACGACACCTGCAGCTACGGCCAGGTCACCCTGGCCCCCTCCAACCTCAAGGTGCTGGGGCCGGTGCAGATCCCATGCAGCGGCTCATTCAATTACCCGCCCAACTTCTATGACGGGAACAACTTACCACCAACACCTGCAACAAATGGCAACCCTTTCAAGTGGCAGTACTGGGCGGATGAATGGGCGAGGTCCAAGGGTGTCGACCCGGGCGATTACCACCACCACGTCATGATTCTCCTTCCGAGTTCCCGTGGAGGGTTGCCGGTAAGTCGCTCACTAACCGAGCAAAGCAAAACCACCCTCTCTGCGTTGTACACAACTGGTAGCTATTCAGCTAGGTAGCTAGCTACGTCTTTATTTACTGTGAAATAAACTGCTACTGCTCACATTTATGCAAAGCATATTGTTTCTATACTATTCGATCAGTGTTGCCACTGTGGCAGTAGCCGGAGTGTGATAAGCTCCCTCTATTCAGCAATTGCTGATACGGCACAGTACGTATCCGGAGAGTGCTTGGCAATGCTACCAAGCAATCACTTACTACGCCGACTCGCGCAGACATATTCTTTGCTCTTGGTGGCTGTTTTGTTTGCAGATTGCGGCGGCTTCGCCGGGATGGCCAACTTAGGCCGCTGGTCGACTCAACGTACGGCTGTTAACGACTGGGGCTGGGGAATGGTATGGATGAACGCTGATATCATGCCAGCGCTTGAGTTCCTGTTCCACGAGCTCGACATAACTACGGCATGCACCACGGCAACGTACCCGGCGGTTGCGACCTGCCGGACCAATGCGACCACACCTGCGCCATGGGCTCCACGGGCGGCCAGGGCATCCGCTGCCTCAACGCGCCGCACAACTGGCAGGTAGGTCCCGCCGTTAGACTACACCGCAAAACTACTGCCGTTCCATCCAGCGTTGCTACTCAACCCGCACTGGCCGTTTATTTGTTATATGTGAGGAACGTACATACAAGTTAGGAACGTACATACAAGGCGTATGATACATTATGATACAAGGCGTATGATACATATGATACAAGGCGTATGATACATATGATACAAGGCGTATGATTACATGATACAAGGCGTATGATACTATTGATCGCGGGATTCCTGTTGGACGCGGATGGAGATCATGGAGCCGGGGAGGGACTCACCATGTGGGTGCGGACCCTCCTCTTCCACGCGATCCCTGGCGGTGGTCAACGGCTTCCAGTCGAAGATGGTACCATGCAGGCGGGGGTGCGCCAGGGATGTCCCCTGGCCCCCTGCTCTATTTATTCGTGGCGCAGGCGCTGCTGTGCTGGCTGCAGCACCGGAGGGTGGGGATCCGCCTCCGCCCTGCCGACGAAGACCTAACCACGGCCATGCAATATGCAGACGACACCGAAGTAATTATGGGCAGCTCGGCCGAACTCGAGCACTTCCTGGCGAGCATGGAGACCTTCGCCAAGGGATCGGGACAGAAACTGAACCCGGACAAGGTGGAATTACTACCGGTGGGACCCGCTGAGAAAGGGGTGGAGGCCGGAGGTGAGGAGGCTCGGGGCGGATGAGACTGGTCCAAACCGCCACGGCCTTAGGCCTGCCGTACACGGATGTGGATGGCACTCCGGAGATGGACTGGGAGCGCAGATGGACAAAGTTCGTGTCAGGTTCACGAGGATAGCGCAATTGTCACTGTCCGCCTTCGGAGGGCGTCGGCTGCCGCGGCGTACGGATTGCACAGACTCACTTGGCACATGGAGCATGGCGGCATGCCGCCGGAGACAGTGATAGACCGGCTCGAAGGGTGGACGGCACGCCTGGTAGATAGGGCCCAGGGCCCCGAAGCCACCGAGAGGCGGCCCACTGGGGTGCCACGTAGCCTGCTGCTTGGGCCCGGCGGTGGGGGGATTCGGCGCGCTGCCGCTGCGGGAACATATCCGAGCGCGCTGGGCCTCAACAGCGCTGCGGTACATGAGGAGGATCCGCCACCAGCGGGCCGCCCCTGGCAACGTGTCGTGGACACGATCCTAGCGGACGCCTCAGCGGCATGGAAGCCGTGCATGGTGCTCACGGCAACGGCCGACAGTCCATGGAGAGGGATCCGAAGGCTAGAACCCGAGGTACAGCGGTCGTGACAGCCCTAGCCGCCCTGCCGAGAGTGGTGGACATCGCCGACCATCCGCTCGCGCCGGGGCGTGGTGCTGGAACGCACACTGTGGGTTAACCCACTACTCCCGGAGGAACTGCCCGAGGGGGGCGCCCCGGCCTCGAGCATGTGTTCCCGGACCTGGTGGACTACACCGGATTGCAAACGGTCGGACAACTAATCCGGGTGGGGGAGACGCTCCGGATGGTAACCGACGGCTGGGCAGAGCCAAACTACATAGACTCCGCCCGCATGGCACGATGCGCCGCACGGGCGTGGGCGACATTCGTACAAGATTGCCTGGGTATCCCCGCGGGTCCGGGCGATGGGGTGATTGGCGGCAATGGGCCGAATTAGACCGGCGGCTGGTAGAACTTCAAGTAAGGCTACCAGCGGCCTGGGTGGCAGCAGCCCTAGCGGCACGAGCGAACGGGGTCCAGGGGCGAATGTGCCCACGGAAGAGGAGGTGACGGCCATGTTGCTCGATCGCATGGGTTGGAGGTTGAATAATGGGTTGAAGGTGGCCCTGAGCGAGTACTCTGTTCGAGTGGGGACAGCGATGCAACTAGCCGAGGTGGCGGAACGCCGCAGCGCGGCTCACTTGCTGTTTGCCTGTGAGGCGGTAGGACTGGGAGCCACCGACCCGATTTCTCAGGTGGCGGCCGCCCGGATCCAGGGGCTGCTGAGCCGCCTTTGGCTCAGTATCCGGTGGGAAAATGAGCATAAGGAGGCCTTTTGGCGCCTTACAGTCGATGGCGTCCCGTTGTTGGGCAATTCCATATGCGACACGCGAGGGTGACGCGGTGTGGATGCGGGGATACCCAGCGGAAGGCGGGGGTCAGAGACACCCCGACAGCACCATTTCTGGTCATGCCGAGTGGCCCAGGCGGTGGTGGGTCAGTTGGAAGCGCGCCTAGGGGTACGGATACGGAGGCGCGCAGGTCTGGCTGGCGGCACCCCGCCACCCGTGGAGCAAGTTGTTTGGGATGTGGTGGTGTTGGCCGCGATTGCGGCCATGGAGACTGGTCGCCGATTCATGGCGGCCACCCTGCGTCGGTCAGCACCTGGTCAGGGTCAGACGATCCGGCCGGACCGATATTGGCAGAACAAGGGAGCGGCGCGCAATCGCTGACTTTTGGGGGCGCCTCCACGGGTTCGCCCAGTTGGGGCTCCCGAACGGGGTTGGAGCTCAGTGGGCCCTTTCCACCCTTTCTTGAAAGTGGCGGGGGGAGTCCTGCGATGTGCGGGACCTGCTCCTGAAGAAGGATGAGGCGCGGGTTCCCGCCCTCTGTCTGTTTATCGTCGGGCTCTCCGAACCGCGTTCAAGTTGGGGACCGGGCCTACCCTCAGATTGGGGTGGAGGTTGGGCTCCCGTTGGCATTTTGGTGTTTTGGCCAAGTTATTTCTTATGATGCGGGTTACCCCACTAGCGGTCGCTGGGCAGTGTCACGAGCCAGGCGTGGGCCTTCCAAGACCTCGAGAGGGTGCTGCGTTGGGTGCCTCAGAGGTGGTGGTAGCTGGGTAATGGGTGCCTGTGTGGGCGACCTCCCCTGTGCTTGGCTTTATCCACTTCTGGGGATTATGCCCGCTGCTGTGCCTGTCCCTTTGGTAGTGTTGCCCCGCTGCGCGCCTCTGCTTGCTTCGGTGTCTGACTGGTTGGGTTATGGCCCGGTGTGTTTTCTTTGGGTGCGGCGTAGTGGTGTGGAGGTGACCTGCCGCCTTGGCGGTGGGGCCTACTGGGGCTTGCTCTGGTATACACCGATGATCCCGTTGGGGTCCGCTGTAACATTCATTCATTTCATTCAGTTAGGTAACTCACGACAATGTGCACAATGCCGTCCTTAATACAATGCAACATACACAGCAGTAGTATCAATATCGAACACGAATGAACCACTGTCCAGTGATGGCCTTGGCGCTCTTATGCTGTCCTGAGCTGCTGTTGCGAGCTTTATGCTTTTGTGAGCTACAAACCTGCAATGCTGCATGCATCCTGCTGACTACATACCCCTGCTGTCATCCTTACCATCCATCCGACCTTGCGCGCAGGTCGGCTGGGGCGGGCCCTTCCTCACCCTCCA
>BDSI01000539.1:0-23745 GCA_003117195.1 Eudorina sp. 2006-703-Eu-15
AGTTAAGCTGTAGAACACCTGTGGCCAGCGTAGTCACTTAGTCTAATGGGTTCATCACATATGCACATATGTAAGCAGATCATGTCATGAGCACGTAACATCAGCCGCCCGCAATTGAGGTCGTCTTGCAGAGGTTTGCCGTCTATCCTAATGCAAACATTAATAGATGAAGGAAACATTGAACAATGATGGTATTTGAGAAAATATTTCGTTGGACGCTCATGAACAATTCGCTGGGCAGTTCGACTCACCCTTGCGCAAGCAACCTGGATAAATGATTTTACATCAAATGTTTCGATACAGACTGAAATTGGTTGAATGAAACACTTGTGTCAACAATCAGTCACGGGATGGCATTAAGTGTAAGAGTTTACAGGGCCTTTACGGCAGAAAGGACTATTACAACAAGTGAATTGACGACTTTGAGGATTCAGTGGAAGAAACGGAAGTTATAATAGTCTCTAAAATAACAATATAAGTTGAAGAGTCCAGCAAGCTATTCCAGGGTCCGTCTTTGTATGTTTTGCCTTTGGCCGCGGACATACTTTTGTGACCGCGGTCAGAGAAATTTTTGTCGTACATGGCTGCGGCCACAGCCCAGTGACCGCGGCCACTTGGCCATGACGCGGTCACTGGGCCATGACCGCGGTCACAGCCGGTTGTGACGGCCAAGCACCTGCCTGTCCTGCATGAGCCAGAACATGCCCGCAGGAATCATAACTACCTTCCTGCATAACAAGTAAATGCCCTGAGCAAACATGCTAGCTCCTGCAAGGCAATGAGTATTCCTGCAGACTGGTTAAGACTCCATGCAGGCAAGACTTTAGCTCCTGCAAAAGTAAAACTAAATCCATGCAGGAACAATGAATCAGCCTGCAGGGATGGCGGGCATACTGGCAGGAAAGTCAGACCCATGACCGCGGTCATAAGCGCGTCATGGCCAAGTGACCGCGGCCATGCCGTACATGACCGCGGTCATACTGCTGGAACCGCGGTCACTCGACCATGACCGCAGTCCCAGCTCACTGTGACCGCAGTCATACCACACTTTTACATATACCAGCATGGAAGCAAGCAAGTACGTACATATACTTATATACTATGAAACATTTTATTTAATTCCATGATTGATTTTACATAAGCATACATTTGATGATCCGTAACGAACGGAGGCTGTACTATCCTTTTGTTGTTTATTTACTGGAGCGCTCACTAAACTATGTAGTTCTCATAAGAAAGGTGGTGCACATTTCATCTCCTACCCTTGTTAAGTTTGTCTGGGTACAGCCCTTTCTCTCGGCACATCATTCTAAGTAGTTTTTCCTTGAATCGCCTGTATCGTTAGTATACCTAACAGGTATTTTGAGCTATCATCTTCTTTGTGCAGGCGACCCAAACGTTGGAAGAGCCCGTCCTGCAAGCTCCTCACGTTTGGTAGTAAATGCTTTACCTTTACCATTCTAGCCTTCTCTTACACCATATGTTACGATATGTGACTAGGATCTATGTACCGTTGTGGTAACTTGCCGTGAATCAGTCATGTCTGCACACTATGCACACACATACATGCATGCTTCCAATGCTGCCCCCGCTACCCTCGCGTGCAGACCCCCAAGTCGGCTGCTGGCCGCGCGCTTCAGTCCACCGACGGCACCACGCCTACATGGATGGCACTTCAATGCCTGCCAGCGACTCAGCTCCACAGACCGCCATGCAGGCGGAGGGTGGCGGCACCCGTATTGCTGCTAGCGCTGGTACCTAACGTCGGCGGCCCTGGTGGTGATCCAACGGCGATGGACATCAAAAGCAGCATTGGTGCACCTGCTCTTCCTGCGACAACGAACACAGATAAAGTAGATGCATGCGACAGCTGAAAGTGTAAGTGTGTTTTCGGGCGGGGTAACTTGTTTGCATGACTGAACGCACTATATAATCAGCAGATGATGTGTATATTAGCATTTCACTCCTTGATGGTCACGGGATCAGACAGTGTATGTGCGTTCGTTGTTCCGTCGTCGGATTCTGTGTGGATTGAGGGCAGCCCCAAACTATTTCGCCGAACTTACCTCCCAGCCGCCCAGGGCACCTACCATCATTGTTTCTTGCGTGCACATTAATCTGTCGCCTCCAACTTAATACCACAGACATAATTACGGACAGACAAGATGTATGTTTGCTGTTATAATGCTCTGCACACACCCTACTCATTGTCAATGACCTTCAACTAAGCATAAGCGAATCAGTCATATCCGCACACACATACTTGCATGCTTCCAATGCTGGCCCCGCTACCCTCGCGTGCAGACCACCAAGACGGCTGCTGGCACTTCGATGCCTGCCAGTGGCTCGGCTCCACAGACTGCTATGCAGGCGGAGGATGGCGGCACCAGTATTGCTTCTGCTAACAAGCCAAAAACATCCAAACCCAAGAAGCAGATCAAGGTGCAGCAGGTTTGTATTTAAAAGTGATCTTGTGTATATAGGCAGCGAGAAAGCCACAATGCCAAATTTCCCAACAATATACCGAGTGTATGTATGTAATGTAATGCCTCTAATTATGTGCGCATGTAATTTTTGTGTGGGTGGAAAATAAGGGTGGTGAAGCCTGAAGCGCCAGACCTGCCACAGGCAGGCACAAGCTCGCAGCGTCGACCATCAACTCGGTGTACACAACGGCATCGGTTCTAGGGGAGTTTTAACCAAAGCACTGACCCAGCACATTGTCGGTGCACTTGCACGGATTAATATACTATTGCGAGTTGTCTGTCAATGTGTTTTTCACAATATCTATTTATTTGCCAGGTACCCCCGGCAGTTGTTTAAGGGCTTTATTTGTGAGGTCATAGCTAATGGCGGTCGCAAATAATTAGAGGCAGTGCGGTATGCGCACAGGTATACCTACTTAGCACCATACCATCTTGTGTGCACATAGATCTGCCGCCACCCATTTGTTATCGCTGATATCAATGAACATATCGAATTAACTTTTGCCTTTTTGTTCTGAACACGCCCTACCCATCACCATCGGCCATAAACAGAATAGTAAGTCTTAGCATAAGCAAATCAGTTATATCCGCACACACATACTTGCATGCTTCCAATGCTGCCCTTGCTACCAGTGTTGCTATCTTCCAAAACGGGGAAATAGAATTCCGCAGGTTTCCGGCCTGTCGCCAGTAGCCAAAAAACCTTTGGCAGGGCAGATTATGGGTAGGTGCCAGGAAATGAAAACCTCCGAGGCAGGCCGGAAATATTTCTGCGTGTTTCGACAGCAGGGCCACCGTTATCACAGCGACGACAGGGATTGGAGGCCTGAAGCGCGCTTTCCTTGGGCCATGGAGGCCTGAAGCGCGCTTTCCTTGCGTCGCGGATGCATATGGGAGGGTAACCAGGAGTTGGGGACACGGCATTCGAGTGTGTTTTGGCGGTAGACAGGTGTACGATGCAAAATTTTCCCTGCGCCTGCAGATTTCCAGGCCGTTTTGGTAGTCTGGAAAATAGTTGGCATGGCAGATTTTCGGCTCTCAACAGCGGCAAATAAATGAAACCTCGCAGGTTTCTTGGGGGTCCGGGAAATAGAAAATTTCCGGGTTTTTTGCCCGTAAATATTCTTTTTGTTTAAGATAGCAACACTGCTTGCTACCCTCGCGTGCAGACCCCCAAGTCGGCTGCTGGCCGCGCGCTTCAGTCCACCGACGGCACCAGCCTACATGGATGGCACTTTAATGCCTGCCAGCGGCTCAGCTCCACAGACTGCCATGCAGAAGGAGGGTGGCGGCACCAGTACTGCTGCTAACACTTCTGCTTCTAGCACTACTGGTCACGCTGGTGGTGGTGTTTCAATGGCGGCGGACATCGAGGACAGCACCAGCATGTGTGCAGATGCCCCCGTAGGTACTGGAGGGTATCCACCCACTTCTGCCATGGACTCACATCTCTTTAGATTTTCTCTGCGGCATCTGAATGGTCCAAAGGTAGGTTGTATCCCTTTTTTTGCAGTGAAGTGATATTCAAGTGTGTTTGGGCTCATGACTCGATGACAACCACTGCATCTTGCAGGTGTTTTGCCTGGGAAGATCTGTCAGAGGCCGGATAAACCGCCAGCGCTCACCTGGCTTTCACAAGGTAGCTTAGAAACAGTGCGTTGGCTGTAGGTTGTGTATTGAGTGTCATTGAATGTGTCGTCAAATACCGTACTGACACTAATTATTTGCGAGGCTCGAAATAATATTTGTGACGCTAATTCTTCGCATCCATCGGTCGGAGTTTGTTTCAGAAACATTGAAAGGTTGTGTCGTCGAGCACCTTAAACAAAAGTTCACGAACTCCCATCGTTCAGTCCAGCCTCAGTGAAGCGTGCAGCAGCAGCCTTCCTTTCCCCGTGTAGTGGTTATTAATTGCTGTTATTTTCTGCCATGGTGCGTGGAGTGGAAGTCAGTTAGGTCGGTGCATATATATTCATATATATTCATATATATTCATATATATTCATCCAGGCGGGTCCGGATGGAAGCGGGTGTTCGCCAAGGGTGCCCCTCGCGCCTCTGCTGTACCTATTCGTCGCCCAGGCCCTGCTGTGCTGGCTCCGGAGCCAGGAGGTGGGAATCAGATTGCGGCCGTCAGACCCAGACCGCACAGCAGCCTGCCAGTTCGCCGACGACACAGAAGCAGTGATTGATGGAGAGGAATCGGTGGCCTCCTTCCTGGGGGCCATGGACACCTTTGGCCGCGCCTCAGGTCAGCGCCTCAACCTAGACAAAGTGGAGCTGCTACGGGTGGGCAGGATAGATCCGCAGCATCCGCAACCGCCTGCCGAGGGCCCACACCCACGGGCAACTAGACAGCGGCGGCAGCAACAGCCGCAGCAGCAGCAGCAGCCGCCGCCGCAGCAGCAGGAGACCATCAGCGGACTCAAAGTGGTCACCACCGCCACGGCCCTGAACCTGCCGGTCAACAACCAGCTGTCTGCGCCCCAACCAGACTGGCCCAAACTACTCGAGGTGGCCTACAAGCGAATGCAGCGGCTATCCCGCTTCCCACTGTCGGCCTTTGGCCGAGCCACCGCGGCGTCAGCTTACGGCCTGCAGCTGCAAACCGTAACTTGGCATATGGAGCACGGCGGACCTCCCCCGGACGCCACCCTGGAGCACGTAGAGCGGCTGACAGCGCGCCTGGTCGACCGGCAGCAGGGCCCAGAGGACCCGGCCAACGCCTGACAGGGGTGCCACACAGCCTCCTGGCGGGCCATCCGTCTACCGGGGGTTTTGGCCTACTGCCTCTCAGACAACACATCCGCGCACGGCACGCGATCTGGGCAATCCGCTTCATCGTGGGGGCCCTGGCTGCCACCGCCGAGGGCGGTGACGACGGCAGTGGAGCCTTAGGCTGCCACCCGTGGGTTCGCACACTGTCTGCCTACCTCGAGCTCAGCCACCCGGCTTTCCAGCCCTGGGCACTGACAACCGCCCGCGCCGCGGGGCCCTGGCTCGGTGGTGACACGATGCCAGAGGACATCAGCCGAATCGTGGGGGCTCTGGGCCACCTGCCACCGCTCGAAGACATCGGAACCTCCCCTCTCGTCCCGGGAGACTGGTGCTGGGCGGCTGCACTGTGGGGCAACCCCCTCCTACCGAATGCACCCGAAACCAGCGGAGGCGACCGCCGCCCGGGCCTAGAGGCTTATCACGAGGCGCTGACGTACTGCCGGAAACTGCGCACAGTGGGAGACCTGGTGCGGGCCAGGGACGAGCTGGGCGGCACCGGTCAAACCCACATCGACCAGGGACCGGAGTGGCAGGAGTGGGTGCGCACACACCTAGACCCATCAACAGCCTCAATCTTGCAGCTACAGGACAGGACCGCCGCCCTTGCAGCCCTCAACACCCTCTGCAGCGACATCAGCCCGGACTGGCTTGACGCGGCCCGGGCAGTGGAGGCCCGGCAGCAGCAGCCGCAGCAGGCGCCCACAACACCACCCTCACCGCCGCCAGCGCCGCCCCCACCAGAATGCGCGCAGGTGATGGCGATGATCGTGTCGCGACTGGGGTGGCGGATCCCCGGGGCAACGGAGCCCGTGCCGCTCCGCCGCCTGACCGTCAGCCAGGCGACACAGCTGCAAGGGGCCACCGCCTGTGAACGACGCCTGCAACTACTAGGCGAGTTTGTACGGGAAGCCCTGGTTCTGCCCGACGGAACAGCCCCGCCAGCCGGAGAGGTCAGCCGCTTCCGAGTGGCGTTGGCGCGCCTGTGGTCGGAGGTACGCTGGGAAAACGAGAACAAGGAGACCCTGTGGCGGATGGCAGTGGACGGCCTGCCTCTGCCCAGCAACACGCATTTGGCCAGGATGGCCCCCGAGCCGTGCGGCTGCGGAAGCTACGGGGGCGCCGCCGGCCGGCCGTGCTCCCCCCGCCTACACCATTTCTGGGATTGCCCCGTCGCCCAGGCCGTGCGGGAACAGATTGACCGGCACCTGTCACCCGAGCCAGCAACGGCAGTCAGCAGCAGGATGACACGGCGACACCTCTGGCTGGCGCAGGCGCCAACCGGATGTGAACAGCCTGCCTGGGACGTGATCACCCTGGCAGCGCTCTCCGCCATGGACACCGGCAGATGCTGCCTCCGGGCAGCCCAGCGTCGCGCGGCGCGGGTAACAACAGCCGCAACATCGGGGCGTCAGGCACCAACACAGCAACAACAACCAGCGCAGCGTCAGCAGGCCCCCCGCCAGCGACACATCACCGATTTCTTCGCCCGGGCCGAAGGCACCCCCAACAGGAGGGCCCCGCACTCACCGCACCCATCGACAACGCTCCGTCACAGGAGGGCAGAATGAGCGAGGTGGACGCGATGGCAACGGCGGCAGTGGCGGCGGCGGCCGGAACGGCAGCGATTGCAGCGTCGCCCCTGGACCGTGCTCGTGCTCGGGCGGTGGTGGACTTTTGGGCGCGTCTGTGATCGTTCGCAGCGCTGGGTGTCCCCCGCCGTGGCTGGGACCGGGTGGGACCACAGCACCCCATCCTGGCCGTGGCTGGGGAGCAAGTACGGTGCGCAGCACCAGTAGAGATCACGGCCTAAGAGCACGCCGTGGGGTTAGGGAGGGGGCTCAGTCGGGGGGGCGGGGAAAGGGTGGGGGGCCTGCGAGCGAGCGCGCGGGTGGGAGGGTTCTAAGGGCGTGAGCTGGGGGAAGAGGGCGATCTGCGGAGCGTCCAGGGAGGGGCGGGGAAGCAGGCAGCGCTGGGCGAGGTTTTTGGGTGGCTTTTCGTTCGTGGTCGTGTTGCTTTCCCGGAGAGGGGCTTCCTATGGGGCGGGGGCCTCCGGTGCGTGTGTGTTTGGCGGTGGTGCAGTAGGAGCGCTCGCCCTGGGCTGAGCGAGGGTACGCAGGCGCGGGAGGGGGAGGGCGCGAGGGGTGCGTGGGGAGGTTCTCGGGGAGAGAGGAGGAGGCTGAGTTTCGTTGAGCTCGCGGGGCGCGTTTCTCTTGGTAGCGGTGCAGCGGAGGGGCCCTGTGTGTCTGGGGAAGGGGTTCTCAGCCTGGGGGCCGTGCCTTAGGTGGCTATCTAGGGGGGCGCCGTGCTGGCTTGTCATCCCTCCCGCGGTGCTTTGGTTGGGGAACTCGTTTCCTGGTGCGCGAGGAACAGCCTCTGCAGCAGACAGCTTCGGACCAGCTACCGTGCGTCTGCTTCGCCCCCCGTACCCCTTGTGCCGTGTGAGTAGTACGTAGCGGCCAGCGCCTGCCCCCGCCCAGGTGGGGGGTGAGTGAGGCTTCTTGTAGCGTGCAGCCGTCGTTACCTTATAGCAGGTCAGCCTTGTTAGTGTTGCGTGTGTCAGCAGCCCGTCCTGAGCTTGCCTGCGTTCTCTGGTCCTGTTCTGGTTGCTTGCGAGTTAGCTGTGAGGGTCCCCGTGGGTGAGGTGGTTCTTCCCAGGTTAGCCCGTGGGTTTACTCCCCGCTTCGTGCGCCTTCGTCGAGTCTTAGCCCCGTGTGTGCGTGGCCTGTTCCGAGGGACCCCTGAGGCCCCATCGAGTGAGCCGGGTTTTTGGTTGGCTGGGTGGGTGTGCGGGACCTTGAGAGCAGGTCCACCCCGTTTTTGGTCTCCTTGCCGAGTGCGGAGCAGCAGCCTGCAGTCGAGTTTGCTGCTCCGGTTTGTTGTTTTTCCCAGTGCAGCGGTCGAGTAAGTCCGGCCGGGGCTCACCATGAGCCAGCTGGCGGCAGGCGTGTGAGTGCGTGTGCGTGGAGGAGTGTGAGTCTGGCGTGCGAGTGCGCGCGTGTGAGTGCTTGGCCGGCCTGCTTGCTTAGAGGGGAGCCCCGCAGGGCTCGAGCCAGGGTGTGAGGCGCGCGGCGGACATACGGACAGGCAGACGGACAGGCAAATCCGCGCGCCCCGCCCTGCGCTGTGGTTCGGCCCGGCAAGGGGCCCCTGGCACTCGTCCGTACGACATGTGTACGGCGAGCCGCCCACAGTGTAACACCCCATACATATTATAACAATGTTGTACTAGGCATTTGTTCTTAATGAGTGTCGGCTCATTGTCTGCTGTTTTGGGGAACAGGGTGCCACATTTACAATTACACAAATCAGTAATTTACATCCATACAATATATCACCTGGGGCACCTGTAGTACCTGCATCCAGAGTGAAGCCGCCTTCATTGGAACACTGTAATTTCAGTAATTCAAAGTATCTACGTCTCCTGCCTTACATCACTACTGCTGGAATTTGTTGCCACCAACTGTCGTACAACAAGTGCATTAACACACCCAGACTGCATTGAAAATCATGGATGTGCACCAGCCATACTCATTCCTCGTAGTTGATTTTTGTGCACCTGCAAGAAATGTATTATTAGGATGTTACAGCGGACCCCGCGGGTCATCGGTGAAAGAAATGTATACACACGATTTGGGATAATGTAATGCTTATTAATTTTGTAGCAATGATTCATACTCATAAGCCATGGAGGTTAACAGCAATTTTGAATCAATATATGCACAGTTATGGAAAAGGAAATATTTTAGAATTAATACCCCATTTTTACTGCTATTTAATCATACAGGAATCTACGTCTTTCCTGCAGGATACACCTCCTGCAGGATGTGCCTCCTGCACGACATGGCTCCTGCAGGGCCGACCTCCTGCAGGACCCTTGACTATGACCCTAGGGCTCATGTGACACCACAGGGGTGTCACACCTTTTTCGTGGTCAGGCTCCTGGCTGGCAGTAGGAGAGTACCCTCTAGACATACTACTTAACACCGGAAGACTGGCTATACACGACGGACGACAAGAGCGGCTATTGGCAGCTGCCCCTCCATCAGCGTGAATACACCTACCTGGCTATGCAATGGGACGGCGTGGTGTATTATTGGCCACACCTCCCGTTCGGGGTCGCGCCGGCCTGCCACCTCTACACGATGCTGAAGCAGGAGCTCTTCCGCCCCCTGCGGTACCTAGGGGTGCGCATGACTTTCCTGATCGACGACCAGATGGGCGCCGCAGCATCGAAGGAGGCGGCAAAATTCCAGTGCGGGGCGGTGGTGCGCCTACTGGCGGCGCTGGGATTTACCCTAAGCCTGACGAAGTGCAGACTCGTACCCAGCCGGACCGTGCGCTTCTTAGGGATGGAGGTGGACGCTAGCGCCCAGGCGTTCCGGGTACCAGCCGACAAGCTGGAAGCCTTTGAACGCCTGCTGCAGCAGCAAGAAGGGCGGAGGCTCACTGCGCGGCAGGTAGCGCAGATCGCGGGCAAGATAATTGCCATGTCACCGGTGCTCTCAACGGCGCCTCTCTACGGGAGACTAGTCCTGCAGGCCGCACGGGGCGTCGGCTGGGACGAGACAGTCTGGGCGTCGGCGGAGGTGCTCAGAGAGGCTTTGCAGTTGGTAGCGCTGCTGCGCATCAGGAACGGACGCACACGATGGCTGAAGGGGCCAGCCCTTCAGGTGGCCACCCAGCTGGTGGGGGACGCCTCGGACAAGGCGTATGCCGCCTACCTACCGGGGGAAGAGCTGGGCGAGCTTAGTACGATGCAGGTTCCCTTCACGCAGGAGGAGGTGGACAACGCGCGGCGGAACGCCTACAGCAGCACGGAGAGGGAGCTTCGGACCCTGCTGTACAGCTTGTATTGGCTGCGGGACCGGGCACCCCACCTGCTGCGAGGAAGGGCGGTGCAATACCAGACAGACAGCCAGCCGGCAGAGTGCTGCGTGGCGGGCATGAAGGGCAACCGCTCGTGCCTGCCTGTCGTCGCAGGTATCCACAAACTCTGCACGGAGCTGGATACGGACATCTCAGTGGTCTGGTACCCGAGGACGCGGGAGCAGCAGCGGCGGGCCGACGAGCTCAGCAAGTACGAAGACGCGTCACAATGGATGCTGCACTCAGACGTTTACGCCAGCGTCACAAACCACAGCTGCCTGCAGGGGCGTAAGCCCACTCTGGACGTGTTCGCGGACGCGCACACCACCAAGGTGCCCGGCAGCTACTTCGCGCCATACTGGTGCCCGGGGGTACGGGGGGTGGACGTGTTCGCACAGGACTGGGGTTCGCTGGAGTGGGGGGACGGAGGGCAACGGCCGCTGCTCTATATCAACCCCCCTTTCGATACAGTGGCGAGGGTGTTGCGAAAGGTACACGCCGAGCGGCCTGACTGTGTGCTCATCCTGCCTATCTGGCCGCGGGCATGGCAGGTAGCGTTGGTGTCCCTGCCGGTTCGCGCAAAGCTGTCACTCCCGCACCGGAGGGACTTGCTCTGGCCCGGACCACAGGTGCCCAATGCGGCCAACCGGGGAACCAAGGCGCCCCGATACCGGCTGCAAGCGGTGTACGTGATCTGGTAACGGCGCAAAGGACGCCCTCTACCCTGGGGTCGGGGGGGTGGTATGGAGGGGCCGCTACATGGGGTGGATGGAGGGCTGGAAGAAGCCTACGATCTGAATTAGAGAGGACAGGGCTGGCTCGCAAAGGCGATCCCCACAATAATTTAGTATCGAGTACGGGAGAAGCATTTGCGTTTACCCAATGTAGTTTCTTTCAATGCTCGGCCTTGCTGTACGGTACGACAAGTGGAGTGCACGTTGGGCTCTGTGCTTGGCGACAGACTGAGAGGCATTGATGGTCCACGTTCATTTGTTACATTCCTTAACCATTCTGAAGCCAACACAGTAGCTAGACCAAGCGGGAGTAAACTCCCGCGCATCGTTTCGACCCCCACCCACCCGCCCTATGTGATGTGGGCCGGAGGGTTAGGCGGAGACCTGGCGAACCCCACGCGTCGGGCGCGTCGTGTCGGTGTAGCGGCGGAGCACGGCGGGACTCCGGATCTTGGACAACTCGTGCAACGCCTCGGGTGAGGCCCCTGCGGCATTGGCTGCCTGGATCGTGCCGCGGCGGATGCCGTGGGACGTCTCGCCAGTGTAGACCCCGGAGTCCACCAGGTGCTTGTGGACTCTCATGGAGAGGGCGCTGCTGGTTAGGCGACGCGGCGCGAAGTCCCGGTGGTTTGGCAGGGTAGGGTGGAATAAGTAGTCGGTAATGGTGGCGCCAGGGGGGCACCCGGCGCGTGGCACTCGGCCCAATACTGCGCCAGAGTCCGGATGAAGCAGTGCTCCGGTACGGGGTCGACCCGCAGAATGATGGGACTGGACCGCTCACCGGGGGAGTTCTTGATGACCTCCTCCACCCGCAGTGTGATAGTGGAGTCGTACTCGCCGCCGGGAACGGCCAGGGGCAGAGGGAACCCCCGGAAGGGGCCGCCGGACGTTGGGTCGCGGAAGTCAAGCAATCGAAGCTTGCCAGTGTCGTTACCGCGCATGCTGGTGTGCCACATGTACTGCAGGCAGAGGATGTCGCGCAGTAGGGTGAGGCGGTCGATCGGGGTAATCATAGGCCCCAAGACGCCCCAGACGTGAGACATGAGCGTTGAGAACTTGTCCGGGGTTAAGGGCACTGCTGCCTTCTCCTCGAAGCCATTCTCGACAGCGGCACGAGAGTAGCCGGTCCTGTAGGAGGATACGGAGTTGGACTGGCAGGGGTTACCCTGACCGGTGGTGACGTTGTACGGGCCGCTGCGTCCAAGACGCAAGAATAGCCCCGAGAGTAATCCCAAATGAGTGCTGACGTAGTTGGGGCTGGGTGCAGCCACCCGCCGGCTAGGAAGCCAACAGGTCTGCATATACACCAGGATGTCGTCGTCGGTGCAGGTCAGGAGAGTGCGCCCGTGGGGTTGAGTGGCTAGCCAGGCGGAGAAGTCACGCCCTGCGGACTCCTGATCCGATATGGTGCTGTCGGCTTTGGCTTTGTCGCAGATACGGCCGGCGGAGGTCAGCCCGTCTTGGTAGAGAGCGTAGCTGGACACGGGGTCGTGGACGGCCGAAGGCACGATGGGGGCGCTAAGGCGCGACATCAGGAGACCCACGCGTGTTGGCCCAAGGCAGGGCTGCGGGGTAAAGAGGAGGCCAGTGAGGCAGGTTCAGCTCATATGAGGCGTTCGCGGGACCTGGCACCTCTAGCAGAGGGGTGTTGCTTGGAGTAACGGGCGCGAGGGGTGCTGAGGCCAAGAGATGGACCGGGAGTGGGCCCACTAGCGGCTCACCCGGGGCAATCTGCGTGCGAGAGAGGGAGATGAGCAACCTACACCTTGTCGCAGAACATGGATCGACAGAACGGCTTACCGTGCGTGATGCCGCCCCTCTCATGACAGACGGGGAACCAGGCGGGAGAGTGTGATCGGACCCCCCGATTTGTGACGCTAGGACCCCGAGGGACGGGACAGGAGACTGCGGGCATCAAAGAGGAACGATAGGATGGTGGCGGTGGAGAGGCGACGGCCTGCACTCATACCTGAGGCAGGAAAGACGAACATTGGCCTGGAAGGGGACCGGGAATCGTCACCCGCAGAGGTGGGGACGGCCAACGAGCCGGGAGAAGGCGCGGGCGGAGAGAGACCAGGGGAGAAGAGGACCGGCGCTTCTGCAAAGCGGGAGTTCGTGGACAGGCTTGTTCGGGTCTCATTTCGGATATTATTTCGGGTAATGCGAACTTAACCTCATAACCAGCGTAACCAGAGGCTGCGAATTCTGCGAGCGGGAGGCGCGTTAGAAAGGGGTCAAGACTCCCACTCAGAGGCTGACGTACCTCCGGAGATGACATGCGGCGTTCATATATACAACTTATTATAAAAAGTGAAGATGAGTAAAAAGCTTGATTATACGATTGAAGAGTTCGATGTTTCTGATCTTTTGAGCCATATAGGACCTCAATCGGATAACGTATGAGGGAGTTATGAGCGTTTTTCGGTGCGGGGTCCGAGGCCCTAAACCCCCTGGAGTGGCCAGTTTCACTTGTTTTGAGTAAATGGAGGCCTAAACGTTATCCAAATCGAGTGATTCCCTTACCAGTTTAAAGAGGATGCAAAATGTGATGGATTGAGCCTCTTACCTGACTTGGTCACTTTTGGTCACATGGGTTTGGACGTGCTTTTCATACTTATATATACAACTTATTATAAAAAGTGAAGATGAGTAAAAAGCTTGATTATACGATTGAAGAGTTCGATGTTTCTGATCTTTTGAGCCATATAGGACCTCAATCGGATAACGTATGAGGGAGTTATGAGCGATTTTCGGTGCGGGGTCCGAGGCCCTAAACCCCCTGGAGTGGCCAGTTTCACTTGTTTTGAGTAAATGGAGGCCTAAACGTTATCCAAATCGAGTGATTCCCTTACCAGTTTAAAGAGGATGCAAAATGTGATGGATTGAGCCTCTTACCTGACTTGGTCACTTTTGGTCACTTACATGGGTTTGGACGTGCTTTTCATAACAAAGCCAACTCGCATACATGTTAGAATCCTTGGTCCGTGTTTCCTGACTGATGGTGACAGTTATGTTAGTTGCAGCCTACATGCCTAGTGCATGGTGCGTCCGTAGAGCTTCTAAGCAAGCAACAGTTACCATGCCTCCGAAGTGCTGAGCACGGACAGCACAGCATTGAACGAGCGTCATGCAACGCCCCGATTGTATTCATGTGGCCCGGCTGGGTTCATGTGCCGTCATTCGCCCCTGGTTCACTTACCGTCCGGCTCTGCAATGACGATGATATGGAACTCCGGTAAAGGGGGGCCTGCCACGTCCAGCGCGACTTGAGAGGCTTATCGTCGATCTTCTTGGATGCAGGTGGTGCGGCCTCGTGGTTAGCACCATCTCCACTTCCCGCTACTGTGGCCGCTGCTTCCGACCGCCCGACAGCTTGCTGGCACCAGAAGGCTCGCCAGCTGCGTACGTCGGTGCCGCAGCCCGCGTGTGTGCAGCCCAGCACCAGGAGGACGCGTTCGATGACCCTGCCCCCAACCGCTGAAGTCAAAGGAGCATATGTCTGTACCCAAAAGAATAAATGCGACACTCTTTTTGTGTGAGGGACGGCGACCTGTGTCATCGACAAAGTTATGGTTAGCGGTTGATGGAAGCTAGATACAGCTGCACAGCCTGCATAACTAGGACAAAACATTCTCGAGGGTGATTTGCCATACAGTGTTTGTTGCTGAGTCGTTCCATCAGCAGCAGAAGACACAGGAGCGGTTGTGTTCACCTGAAAGACCAAAGACAAACTTCTCCCGCAAACTTTGCAAGTCGTCGATTGCGCCCAGTCACAGCCATTGGGTGCCAACCCGCAGTCCGTTGTCAGCACCCATGGCACGCCGCAAACCTTCGTCAAGTAGCGTGAACGTGGCTCGTCTGTGCTGAGCAGGTCGTCCGCAATTCCTAATATCATCTCATTAACTTAGTGGCGTTGTTAATACTACATAGACATGCTTTATGCCCGCAACGCGCCTTCGTACTTCAGGAACTTGTGCATCTTGCCTGTTTACAAGTGGTTAGTATACCTTGTGCAACAATATGTTTGTAAATCTTTGGTCGGGTTTAACAGGCTGACGAGTCTGGCATGCAGCGTGGGCATGCAGTCTGGGCTGCAGTAGTAATGCTCCGTACTGAAGTTGGACCTAAGGTTGGACCTGTGCAACCCACCACGGCAACCTGCAACAGGCCATTATTGTCCGTAATGCTAAGCGGCTTAACATTTCCGTGCTCTATCATGGTCGCCAAATTCTTTAGCTTTGCCTAGTTACGGTATCCTATCCCTTCACAGTCACACTGGCCCCGCGATTCCGAAATATCCTGGCACTCTTGTATAACGAGTAGTTGCACATGTCTGCTAACTATCAGCTAACCACCAGGCCTCAGGGTGCAGGTTCCGCATGAAGCACGTTAAGGCTGACAGCTGCTGTCCCCACGTCAATGTCGAGTTTACAGCGATAGATTATGGAAATCTCTTACTTCATAATGTGAGCTTGCTTGACTTTTACTGGCATCTGTAACAGGTCTTTTGGAGAAATGGCAAGGTGTCGTGAGCGGTATCTGGGATGCAACAGTTATGGATATTATGATGGTTGATTTCTCAAGGCGTACAATATTCAAGCACTAATCCGTTGGTACAAACCATGATCTTTTGAAAACCTTTGCTGCCATGCACGCAGAACGCCCGCGCCACACCGGCTGTGTAGCGTTTGGTGACAAAGGCTACTCGAGATGTTATGCGGGCTCTTTGATATTTACTTATACTGTGTACGCTATGCCGTATGGTTGTTACATTCCCCCCCTCTGATGGGGACATCCTCGGCCCTTCACTGCGTCCTCGCAGTGTGCACAACTCCACTCTGCCTTTCACCACCTTTGCTGCCTGGGGTCTTTGCCAGGTCTTCGGGCTACGGGTGAAACAACCTCCCGTGTCAGGTCATATGCCTGCCTTCATATGCCTCTAGCCTCTTTGTGCAGGGTTTTTTAGTGTGGAAACCAATGTCACCAGTTAGAATCGAACTCACGACCCACCGGATCGTGCGGAACGAGACTTGGTCTCGATACCAATGTAGCATTTGGTGACAAAGGCTACTCGAGATGTTCTGCGGGCTCTTTGATATTTACTTATACTGTATACGCTATGCCGTACGGTTGTTACAGGCTGCCACCCACGCGTGCTGTGCATGTGGGCAAGCGGTATCTCACAAAGGGATCTGGCCCGCAGAAAGTGAATATGGGGGTAACGGAGCTCTGCAAGGTTGTGCCTGCGGTGAGTAACGCCCGGAGCGGGTGGCATGGCAGTCACTCCCCGGCATGCCACCCCTGTATCATCACGTTTGATGTAATCTACCACCGTTCCGCTTGCTTTCCGCCAGGATCAACCATCCTCATCGACATGGTCCGATCGGAACTGTACTGCTGCAGCTGCCGTGACTATGTCTACCAGTCATCATTCGATGAAGGCTGCCAGGTCGGTTGCGCCCAGCCATTACTCGTGATTGACGGCCACCCTTGGAGGTCCATCCCGATCTCACAACCCGACAGCTTCCATCTATGCAGTGATCTCCCGTTGCTTCTGAAACACATGTATCCGCAGTGAAGGCAGACGTGCACCCCACGCTCATGTTCCCTGAGGGCCAGGGAGGGCTCCCCGCGCATCGCCACCTCTGACCCGCAACACTTGCTTCATGAACAGCGTCCTGCAGGTGCGAGGGGGGCGCCTGGCAGGGCGCGGCTGTAGGATGTGGTACGGGCTGGGCCGGTGTTGGGGCGAAATGCCAGCGTGCAGCACCGTAGTGCTCTAGGACGGAGGCGATGCAGTCAGAGGAGCGGGGCCAAAACATGTCGACACGGCAGCCGGCGACTTCTGACCAAGCTGCAGCATACCAAGGGGGCTGATGTAAGCACAAAGGCGTAACCCGGGATGACTTGGGGCTGTAAGCCTGGGTTACAGCCCCAAGTCATCCCGGGTTACGCCTTTGTACTTACAATTGGTATCGAGGACAGTGCCGGACAACCTGGCAAAGCCGAGGTCATCGGTTCGATTCCCTGGGGTCACGTAAGCGGCGTAAGAATATCTTCTCCGACGCTCGGTTCTAAAAGGGGGGGGGGAGTGTAAGCCAGGCTTACAGCCCCGAGTCATCCCGGGTTACGCCTTTGTGCTTACATCAGCCCCCTTGGTATGCTGCAGCTTGGTCAGCTTGGTAAAGCTCAAAGGCGTTCCTTGAGAAGGTCGGAAACGTAGCTTACAAGCTCGAGTTGCCGGCAGGATACCGCATTCATCCGGGATTCCACTTGTCATTGCTCAAACCATACGTGTCCGCGGGCACCTATCAGCCCCCATCACCAGCCTTCATCGACAACGAAGGGCAGGCCTACTGGAGTGATGATGATATCATCGACCACAGGACTCGCAAATCGGGTCGTACGACAGTACGGGATTTCCTGGTCAAATGGGAAGGCTTCGGCTGTAACAACCGTACGGCATAGCGTACACAGTATAAGTAAATATCAAAGAGCCCGCACAACATCTCGAGTAGCCTTTGTCACCAAACGCTACATCGGCCCAGAACATAACACCTGGGAACCTGAGTCATCCCGGGTTACGCCTTTGTGCTTACAGCTGAAATGCGGTGTCGAGGCAAGGGCGGCATACTCGGTCACCCACTGGCCGCCACTGTGCTGCACGGACACGGGCTGCTGGGACACAACATCCTCACTGCCCTCGAGAGGGGATCCATGCGGGCTGTCGTCGGTCGGGCTGGCAAGGGCCTGCCTGCCTGCCTGCCTGCCTGCAAGTGTGCACGCGTGCTATGCACCCCTGCCCGCTGGCCGGGCCCCTTGCCCAGATCCCGCCCCCCTTCTTTTTAAATGCTGCCCCCCTGCCGCCCCCGCCCGCAGGTCTTCATCCACCCCCCGCTGCTGCGGAACTACTTTCTGGGCCAGGGGCACGCCCAGGGCGCCTGCTCCAAGCACAGCAAGAAACCGTCCGGGACACCCTGCCTCTCCTGCGAGCTGGTGCGCGGTATGGGGATGAAGGGGGTGGGGTTGCAGGCGGATGTCTGGGGTTTGGTGCAGGGCGGCGATGGAAGCCGCAGTGCGGATGGGTGGACGGGCGGGCGGGCCGGCGTCGACTCCATCCTGCACGTGGCGTGCGGATACCTGCCGTCCCTCTTTTACCATGCATGGATGCAGCCTGGCCGGTCGCCCTCGTTGCGACCTTGGTATCCCTCCTGGTCCCTCGCTCTTGCCTCTCATTGACTGAAGATTGCCGCGACCTACCTACCTGGCTGGGTTGGCTGACGGGCTTTGATTGACTGACTGACTGACTGACTTATTGACTGACTGACTGGCTGGCAGGACGTGGTGTTCGCGGCGGCCTACTCGGGGGACCGGGCGCTCCTCAGCCCGGCCGACTTCCTGTACTCGTGGTGGTCGTTTGCGGACAACCTGGCAGATGGGTGCATGCATGTGTTGGTCGGGGTCGGCAGGCGAGGCAGTGTGTCCGTGGTGGGTATGCAAGGGGCACGGCACAGCCCAACAGGTGCCCGTATGCGTTCATACCAATATCCGGTGCGTGTGTGAAAAGGGGAAAGACGCCGGGGGCGGCGGAGGGACAGCGATCAATGCCCTGTCGGCAGGGCCCATTTTCCGGCGCCCGGTCCCGTTGTCCGCCACCCCAGCCCGCCAGCTTGCCGTCGCTCGTCACGTGCCTCGAAGCAGCCGCCCCTGCAAGGCTGTCGGGCGTCTCCGCGGGGGCACCCAACGGAGGCGTCCCCCCCGGGGGCTCACTGCTCGTCGATGCATGCGACCAGGTGTGACCGGCTTCATTCTGACCATGTGTGTTTCGGGGCAGGGGGGCACCGCCCTGACGGCACATGCACCCTCCGGTATGCTCGTCCGTCCACGTGTACGGCAGTACGAGTGCTTCCCTCATATGAGCGTCCAGCCGGGTCCCGTACCTACGTGTTGCCTCCCCTCCTGGCCTCCCCTCAACGCCTGGGTGGGTGAATGGCCCCCGTTGCGACCGCCTCCCTGCCGGCCGACTATATATCCATATCTTTAGTGAGCCACCCTGGTTGTGACGGCTCCCTGCAGACTACCGGCAGCAGGACGCCCACGATTTCTACCTGTCGGCATTGTCGGGGCGGACGGCTGCGGTGATTGCGGAGCCCCGGATGGCGCGGCCCAGGGCTGCGGCACCCTGCCGCCAGGGCACGCCCGTGGCGGGCTGTGCGGCCTCGCCAGTCAAGAAAGAGTACAGCTCCGCCAGGACCCCGGGAGGGGCCGCAGACGCCGCGTCGCCGCTGGGGCCCTCCCTGACGGCCGGGTAGGTGACTGTGTACCACCACCGCTGTGTACGGCCAGGCGACGATGTACGACCTTGGACGACTTGCGTGCGCGCCCGGTTTGCAGTCAACCGGACAGTGGCAAGAAGGGTTTACAAAATGCGTCTTTTGATCATGATAGTGTTCCTGAGCATCGCTGCCGTTGTTCTGACCGGACACGTTGTGCCGCGGAGCTGTGAAATGCGTCGGTGCTGTGTTGTTCTTCTTGGAGTTGAGTTCACAGTGAGTGCATCTGCGTTGCGAGGTGGTGCGACCCGCCCGCCACCGCAAGGCGAGCCCTCTCGTCTCCAGACTCCCATCCGGCGCTTGGTGCCCCGCCCTGCTGCCCCCCCCCAACGCCCCCGTCCATGTATGCACGGACGGCGACCGCAGCTCCGGTGGCCACCGCCCCGCGGAGGACCTCATCGGCCCGCAGGAGGGGGGGCCGGGTGCGAGGCTGCAGCAGGTGCAGCTGCGGGTGCTGCTGCCGCTGCTACAGCCGCTGCGCCAGACGAGGTGGGGAGAGCGGATGCTCACTCGGCGGCCCCCCCCTCAGTCTGGTGGACGCGGTCTTTGGCGGCGTCCTTCGCAGCGACGTGACCTGCTCGGTGTGCGGCCACACGTCCACCGCCTACGACCCCTTCCTGGACATCTCCCTGGACATGGTGGGGACGGGGGGCCGGGCAGCTCGGCTAGGCGGAGGGAAGGCGGGGCGCCCCCGCGATGGGCAGTGCGGTGTAAGGCGCGCCCCGGGTGTGGATGGGGGCATCCGAGAACCTCCTGGGGACGGCAGGTGGTACCCTGCGGCAGCAGAATGCGGCTGGGTTGGTGCCGGCCCCGCATCAGGGAGGGGCGTCGGGATCCGGCGATGCGCGTACCAGGCGCAGCTGTGGCGCGTCGCACCGCCGGCCGCCCTTTGCCGCGATGCCGTACAGCGGCGTGCCTTTGCTGTCGACGGACCCTCCTGGTGTTGGACCCCACCGCCCGCTTCGACGAAGAATGCTCGCCCGCTGATGTCTACCGATCCCGGGGGGCATACCCTTCCTTCTTCCTGCCCCCGGATTTTCCCTTCTCGGATCCAGTTCCCATCTCTCGAGATGGAGTTATGGATGTGGTCCCATGTTGTTCGTACTGCGCCGCCTCTACCTTGGCGCAGGTCTCCGCGGGCCCTCCACCCGTCGGCCTGCTGGTGCCAGTGGTGGTGCCCGCCGGTAGCCGGCTGCCGCAGTCCGACACGCCGCCGGTCTCCTCGCCCACGGGGGCCGCGCCCCGGCTGGCGGGTGCGGAGGATGAGGAGACGGAGGCGGACGGCGTGTCGCGGGGCGGGGCGACGGTGGGAGCCCGGTCGGGCGTGCGGCCGTCCGCCAGCACCTGCGGGGATCGCTCGTCGCTGTCCACCGTGTCGCCCGCCTCGCCCTCGCGCTCGCTCTCGGCCGGGACAGGGACGGGGACGGCGACGGGGACGCTCGCAGAGGAGGAGGAGGACGACGAGGAGCGGGAGGGGGAGGAGGACGTGCAGCCGCCGCAAGGCCGCAGTGCAGCTGGGTGCGCGTCGCCCTCGACTGGCAGCGGCAGCGTGCCTGTGGCTGCGGGCGGGCTAGAGGAGGGACCGACGGCCGGTCGCAACCCCCAAAGAAGAGAGAGGTGCAATGTGAGTGGTGGCCGGGTGATGCAACGGCGGGGCATCGGGTAACGCAGACCTGGGCTGCTTATGGGGTCCCACGCAATGCCGCCAGTGCAGCGGAGACAGGGCCCGTCTGTGTGCACCACTCGTCAGCAGCCAACTGGAGCCGGCGGACGTCCTCGAGCCGTTGGCGCCTCCAGTAGTTCCCAGATCCAACGTTGTGTTGTGGCAGCAGCACCGACACACAATCATGTCATTCTGCGGTCCCGCCCTACCACCTATAACCCTTTGTCCGTTCCTTCGTCCCCCGCCTCAGGGCGCGAGCACGGAGAGTTGCGGACCTCCGGGGCGCCCGGCAGGTGGGTGGGCGGGCGGGTATAGGAAATTGGTGGACATATTGGTTGGTTGGGTGGGTAAGTGTGTGGGTAAGCTGTGTCGCTGCTGCCGTGTAATGGGGACGTGTGGCGGCGAGCAGCTGAGGAAGACCCGGCGGGGGAAGGGACGAGAACGAAGCATCCTGGTGTTACGGAGATCGCCCAGATGGCAAGGTGGCCCGGGGCGCTTGGGGCGCGGCGGAGGTCGGGGTCGCCGCGGGTGCGGAGCTGGCGGGCGGGCAACTGGGGCCGCCGGCGGCCGTGGCGCAGGCCGGCGAGGCGGGCGCGGTGCTGGCGGCGGCGGCGGCTCTGTACCTCAGATGGGCGCACCGGGGGCCTCACCGGATGCGATGGTGGACCCCAGCTCCACGAGGCGGCCGGGAGGCGCAGCGAACGCGGAGGCAGGACCCGGTGCGGCACAGGTGGGTGGCAGATGAGGGGATGGGCTGCCTGAGGTCCCGGGCGCTCCCGGGATGACCGCCGTTTTCGGGACGGGACAGGATGGCATGTGGTGTGACCTCCAAACGCCCTAGGGGTTGTGAACGGAGTCTTGCAGCTCCGCCCCGGCAACGCCCTGTGGCCAGGCATGAACTCCCGGTTCGCTCTTCTCCCTTCTTCACTCCCCTCCCTTCCCCCGGGGGCCCTTGCGGGGGCCGAGGACGCAGGCGGGAGCCACCGGAGCGGCGGGTCATGCCACCCTGCACGGCTGCCTGCGGCACTTTGTGACTCCGGAGCGGCTCTCCGCGGGGGAGGCCTGGGTCTGCAGCGCCTGTCAGCGGCGCCAGCCCGCCGTCAAGCAGCTCTCCATCCGCCGCTTGCTGTCCGTCCTGGCGCTGCACGTGAAGCGCTTCGAGCACCCCACCACCACCACCACCACCACCGCCACCATCTCCACCACGACCCGCAGCAGCAGTTGCAGTTCCAGCAGCTGCAGCAGGCGGCGGGGGGGGGGCCCTTGCGGGCTCCCAGGGCATCGGAATGGCGTGCGGGGCAGCACCTGGCGTGGGCGCACCGGGGGGAGGCGGCCTCCGCGCCGCCCCGATCCGTCCGCCACGCGCCGAGGAAGATCCAGGTGAGGGGGGTCCGCTCGGGTCAGATGTGGAATAGCCGCGCCGCTCCGACTGTGGTGTTTCTGACACAGTACGGCCGCCACGATGAGCGTTTGGGCGAACTAGCAGCGCAATGTGCAGCAATCCTGAGCCATGGGTGGCCTTAGGGCCCTTGGTCAGTCCTAGGTACCTGACACGCGGGCATCTACGGGTTGGAGAGAGAGGCGGGAGGGGATGGAAGAAGGCACCTCACGGACGTCCCGCTGCATCTCAAGGCGTTGAGACCGCTGTGTCCATCACCATCACCGTCACCATCGCCATCACCATCGCCTACCCGCCCGCAGACGCAGCTCATCTTCCCGGTCACGCTGGACTTGTCGCCGTACACGACGCCGACAATCCTGCGCGACAGGTGCGGACGACGGCGGGGTTGAGATTGCGCTGCGACTGGCTCCTGCACTGCCCAACACGGTTGCAAGCATTGCACATGACCCCGGTATCCCAGGGGTGGATGCGGGAGCCCCTGCGGTCTGAGCGTCCCAGCTCCGCACTCACTCACCGGGCAATCCATTTTCCATTACCCTACCCTGCCCGAACCGACTTGGATCTTTGATATGACCACCGGTACGTTCGGGCTCCGGTCGACATCTGCTGCTGCGGCTTCGATTGAGTGTTATTGCCACTACCGCAGAGCACGATGCTTGATGTCCACTTCACGGGTGCCTTCCTACCGCCGAACGGTGCTGCCTGCTTGTCCGCGATTCTATGCCATAGGTACTGCATGCGAAATAATCAGCAGCAGCAGCGACCACCGTCGGGTGGTGTGACGGCTGTCAGGGACGGGGCACCAGCGATCAAGGCCGAGCCGGAGGAGGGCAACCCACCCGCAGCGGGCGGCGGCAGCGCGCCGGCCGGCCCCGCGCCCAGCTGTCGCTACCAGCTGTTTGCGGTCATCAGCCACAAGGGCGACCTGTCCGGGGGGCACTACGTGGTGTTTGTGCGGCCGGGCGGGGCGGCGGGCGGCAGCTGGTACCATTGCGACGACGCCTGGGTGACGGCGGTCAGGAGGATGTGATGTCCTGCCAGGCGTACATGCTGTTCTACACCGTGGAGATGTGATGACGCAGCGCAGGCCGCAGGGTAGGGCCTCCGCCCAACTCCCGGGCGCACGGGGTGGGGGTGGGGGTTGAATCTGACAAGCCCAGAACGAGCCCGGCAGCCCGGGACGAGCCGTGTGACAGGGTGGGGTGGGGGACCGGGGCATTCAGGCGGCGTCAGTTCAGTCATGTGTGCCTTACTGCTCCTGTCAGTGGGCAGCGTGGAGGAGTCCGCGTTTGGGCATTCCACGACGTTCTATCGTACATGACACGTGGCATTCTCACATGCTGTGCACTCACACTTTGCATAGATGTCGCAAAAAACAGTTCGACGGTTAACAGAAATGATCGTAGGTACCTTGAAGCCTGCTGGGAGGCAGCTGTTGCATGTTGATTTCAGCAGTGTAGGTCGAGAGCTCGAGATTGAGGTG